>KE509418.1:16209-30547 GCA_000441515.1 Elaeis oleifera | reverse complement strand
TTGATTTTTAACATAAAATTTAAGAAAAATATCAAAAAATTTGATTGGGTATTTGGGGATCTCTAAAGTTCTAGATCAAGAAGAAAATGGAGAAGAAGAGAGAAAATGGTTCTTCTCTTGGATCTCTCTTTTGAATTTTTTAGATCTCAAAATTTTACATGATTTTTAGTATGAAAATTAGATTAGATTTAATTTTATCATAAAAATTAGAAAAAAAATTCTTCTCAAAGGCGTAAAAAGAAGAGGAAAGATTTTCTCTTATGTGTGAAAAATTGAGAAGAAAGAGTTCTTCTTTTGATCTCTATTGTAGAGATTAAATACATGGATTCAGGAAGAAAAGAGAGGGTCTTTTTATTCTTCATCTTCATTACATTCCTTTTAGATCAGCTGAAAGATAGTGTCTTTGCGAGCTAGCACTCCTGGAGAAATCAATCAGCACTAGGACTTCGTGTGGATATCTATAGAGGTCGGATGCATGGGCGGCTGTCAAGCATCATGAAGAACCATCTACCATAGATTTTGGATGCTGTGATCTACTACTTGCACTCAGGTATGAGATTTTGATCTTAATTAATTTTTAGATATAATTTAAATATGAATTAGATATGATCTCATTACACTTGGATATGTTCTGTACTTGCTGAATTTTAGATTTCATATGTGTATACATGCATATTAGTTCATGTCATAAATCTTGTATGGTGATTTAGATTTGATCTATGCATGTATTATAGATTAAATTATTTAATCTATATATGTTTCGCTATAAAATTTTAAAATACATGCACATCACCCACCATGCTTTGCTTCAGTGGCAATCCAGTAGAATGATAGTATGAACTCCTAGGTGCAACTATCATAGATTCAGTCCTTCTATCGTGAGTTCCGACTTGACGGAGATTATGAAAAACTCGTCAGATTCCATCATCAATCATATATCAGATTGGCTTAACTTGAGTTCACTTGTGAATTCCATAAATTTTTTTTTCAGTATTCACACTTGCTTTGGCGAAAGTCTTTCTAAACTCTATCTCGTAAATCGCATAGAACTTCTCTTTTTCTATCAAAGTCGATAGATTCCATCTAGATGTATCCTACTCCAAACAGCGAACCTAAACCTATTGTAGTCAACATATATAAGAAAGATCTGAATAGTTAGGGATCAAAGAAATATGTAGTCAAACTCAGTAGTCTCGTTGTAAATAACCGATGACACCGCAAGTCAAAAGACTACTCATACCACTGCAGCATTGAGACAACCACTGATGAGTGAGTAGATATTCAAGTGATTTTTCGTATTGGTCATGCTCAATGCAAGTTATTCTCTAACAACCATCAGTACTCTATCTCAGTATCCCTATACTGTAGATCCGAGACTCATCTGTCTAGAACGGAGGTGATTAATGTACTGATCTTAAATAGATTGATTACTGTCCTTCATGACGATCCTTTGATCGAAAGTATGTAAAACTAACCATTAATAATGTATGTCTTAAATTCTCAATATCTTAAGAATATACAAAATCATCTTTGTTAATTTTTAAGATAAATCATGAACACATAAACATGATTGAATAAAAATATCCTTTATTAGTAACAAAGTATTACAAGTACAAAGTTAAGTTCTGAAATTATAAACTGTGTCAGCCAATAATTAGCTTCTAGGACATCCATCTAACATTAATGACCATCGATCAAGACTGCCAAATATGACTTAGACACCAACTGATTAATTAGTTTCAATTTGATTAGCCTAATGACTCAGACTCGATCATTGAGCCACAATCAAGGTCCATTTGGTCTAATCAAAGATATGGACTTGACCAACTACAACTATTGTATTGGTTCTAGAGAAATCTTAATTTAATCTAATTCAATTTTTGATCAGATTTAATTAATTTCTCTATTTAGTCTATTTGATTCTAACTTTAGATCTAACCCAAATAAGAGGACTTGATTTGATCTAACCCATGCCCTATATTTTATGCAATATCATTAGATCTTTAATTCATAATTATAAATCTAAATAATTCAACCTTTAATTCATAATTAAGTGTGTAATCAACATGGATTTAGTTTGGATTTAAAATAAGTTTAATTTATAAATATTTTATATCATTTTATGCAAAAATTTCTATTCTAAAATTTAGTCGGCTCACCCCTAGACTAAGCTGGCTCACTACATTGGGTCGACTAAGTCTGTAACTTAGTCGACTCACTGTAAATGAACAATAAGCTATTCCAATTGCCTGCTGCAGCTAGATCGGCTCAGTTAGAAATTGAGTCAACTAAATTAAGGGACTAAGTCGACTCAGTTCAAAATTGAGTCGGCTCAACAGATGTACCAACAACTTTTACAAAGTTTCAATTTTGAAAATTTTGCACAAACAAAAGTAAATCAATTATAAATCAATTTTAGATATAGTTAAACTTTTATAATTTTAGATTTATTTTTATGATTAAATAATTTAATCATAAAGATTAATATTTTACATTTCATACAATATGCATCACATACAACAAAATTAGGATTTTCGGATCTAGAATTCTACACAAAAGTAAGTTTTTCTTTTGCATTTTTTATCATGGGATATAATCACATGACATCCCTACATGCCATAAGAACATCCCATCGAATAGGAAGAGAGGACCTTTAAATCCTTCTTGCTCCTATGATCAGACAGCCTGATGATATACCCAATTAGAGTACTTGCTATTAGGATCATCTAATCTAATTGTATCACAATGAGATAGATCAAAATCAGATCTTGATCATAAAATTATTTAGATCTAATCTAAATAATAAAAATCAGATTTATATATGCAAATATATCATGACATAAGGAACTTAGGCTCTGATACCACTGAACAAAATCGATAGGCATTTCAAGCATGCTTTTCAAAAATTTTAACAATGGAAGACATAAGATTAAACAATTTAATCTAAGGAACATGCTTTAGATCTAATCTAAAATACCTACCTTAGGATCTATAACATTTTATATTGCATATATGAGATCTGAAAATAAACAGCATGCAAGATCATATCTAAACATGCACTAATAGATCACATCAATGCTATAGATCATATCTATATCAAGCATGAGTTCAAAACCCATCACCTGAGCATGGGTAGTAGATCACTGCATCTGAATCTCATAGTTCTATTTGTTGCTCACAGCCGCACAGGGTGTTCAGCCTTTATGGATCATCCACTCGAAGTCCTACACTGATCGATCTCTTTGGGAGTGGTAGCTCATGTGAAGATCCTGATGATGATTGATCTGCTCCTTTCTTTGGATCTCTCGAACTCTTCTAAAATTGAAGATAGAGAAGGAGGATGTGGTGGTGCAGAAAGGGAGAAGAACTCTCTTCTCTCTTTATTTTTTTCTCACCAAAAACCCTATATTTGATCTAGGTCTCTCACACAAAAGGAGTTAGATCTCTTCTAATCTCACACGCCAAAGAAGGCTTCCCACCTCAAGACCTCACGCCCCACTTCTCAGATTTTCTCATGGTAATCTGATCATCAAATCTTGTCACACAAAATTGAGGGGGTTTTAAGGTTGGCATGGAGATGAGGATAAGACCTAGTTCAAATCAAATTTGAACTAGGATATAGATCAAGTTCCAAGCTGAATTCAAATCCAATTTGAATTTAAGTTGAACCAGATTTTATCCTCATCCAATAGGGCGTGGAGAAGGGATGAGAGCCATATTTTTGGCATAAATTTTTTCACACAAATTCTAAATTTGCGTTAAGAAATGTGGCGTGGGCAAGGGTGGTCGGTGCTAGGAAGAGTCCAACCTTATTTGGACTCTAGGGATTTATCCAATTGGTTCTCAACCTAATAAAATTAGGTAAGATCCAATTAGATAATAGAATTTAATCTAATTAGGTACCATATGAATTAAATTAAATTTTAATCAAATTAGAATTTAATCGAGTTCAAGTCCTGATCAAATTAAGAATCAATCACCCTTAGCGATTAGGTCATCTTATAACCTAATCGAGTCAAATCTAATTGAATCCAATTCAATCAGACTTGAACCAAGCCAAATTGCTTAATCAAATTAAGTTAATCAACAACCTAATTATTAATCAATTCTCCTATAATTCACTAACCCTTAGCAAATTAATTTATCATAATTTTTGCAAAAGGCTAACCATCAATCATATTAACGATTATACCCTCGAATAATTCTCAATCATTGATTAGCCACTTGATCAGATAATAACTTCTTTTGAGTGTGAACCCATAGATTTCAACCTAAGTTGGTAGTATAAAATAATTTTATACTAATCGATGTGACCATCTAGCAATGGTATCCAATGTCCGAATAGATCGAATATTTGTAAAGCAACATTCAAGAACCCTGGACTATGGTTACTGTATAATTCATTTTTTTGACTCTCAGTGCTTTGGATGATACAGAGTTAAATTGTCAACTCTTAATCAGTACATCCATAATATATCTCAACTTCATAAATCCTGTGACTCTCACAAGGACTATCTTGGTCAAGATTTTGTTAAATTGAAATACAATATAGCACTAAGTCCTGAAATCAAGAGCAGTCAATCCCATCTTGACTCACATACTGACTTAACAAGTACTTAATTATGCCTAAAATTTTCATCATTGAATTAAAATTCAGATAGTCTAGCACCAAAGTATAGTGAGTTGCTTATAAATCATCATGGTGATCTCAGTTCGAAGGGATACTTATACCCATATTCTTCACAAGCAACTCTTGACAACAAAGTGCTCCATAGTTAGATCATGTTTAGTGAGATGTACTCCTGCATCTCACCGGCATGCCATACTAGTATCTCCACACTCTTTAGTTAAGAGGACAACCAATGCATATGGCATATAACGACCAACACTTCATATAGCTATCCGAAGGAAATCTAGGTGATTGGCATGCTGAAATTTTCATCTCATAAAAATTGGGTAGCAGAAGCATAAACTAAATAAATTTAATTTATGACATGCAAAGGATCTAATCCTAATATCACTTAAGGATCTAATTTAGACATGCATGAAAATATTCATATTTGAAAACAAAATAAGAAGAAGGTAAGATCGATTACCTGAATCACTTTTTCATCTTCCTATCGAACCAGATCCTACGGATGCCCGAGATTTTTGATGTAGCCGTGCAAGCATCCGACCTCTACTGATATCCATATAGAGATAACCTGATTAGAATGCTGAGGCCACCGGAGTGCTAGTGTCTTGCAGGCCTCGTTCCTTTGTCTAGATTTGGACTCCACCTTCAACACCTTGAAGAATGGGGCTGCAGCGCGATTTCATCGCACTGATCTGATCGGATCAGATCAAGACCACCATGAAAAGGAGAAAGCTTCTTTTTCTCATCTTCCTCTTTCTCTCAACTCTCTCTCTCACATTAACTGTAGAGGAGATGGGGTGTTGGGACATGAAGAAGAAGAGTGGGCATTGGAGTTGAGGCATGCGGCAAGAAAGAAAAGATCCCATCTTATTTTTAGTGCACGCCCACTTCTTTTTTTGATTTTTGTCAAAAATCAAGCCCAACTCCTTTCCTAATCAGACTTGATCTCTTTCTTAGTTTGAATCAAATTCAAATAGAAAGAGATATCCTAAACGACCAAGAGAGGTGGGGCGCCAACTATTGGCGCCCCTTTCTTTTCATGCACATATGAGTGCATCCTCCCTTCTTTTCATAATTTTTGTCGCACAAAACCTCTTTCTTTCCCATGCCAAAATTGATTCCTATCTGATAAGATCTAATATAAATAAATTTAAATCATACCTTATCAGGAAGGAGTCCTAACTAACCAGAAAGTGAGATGGCACCTCATCCCAACAACCTACGCATGCACCCAAGGGGAAAATGCGAGAAAATTATCACTCCTCTTCTTTCTAGTTAGCCAAATGGAGAGAGAAGCCCAGAGAACCTGGGCTCAAAAGGTCATAGTCAATTTGCTTCAAACTGGATCCAAATTGAGTTCAAATTGAGCCTTAATCAAATCGAATTTGAAAGACTGTGAAACCTGATCTAATTAGTATTGAAATCCCAATCTGATTTGGATAATTGAACCTAATTTATATTAAATTAAATCAAATTTAATTAAATTAAATATAATTTAAATTAATTAGAACTTTATCCATAATTTAATCAGACCCAATTATATTACAACACTGGCAATAAAGCCCTTGACGCTAACAATTAGTAGTTTCTAAATTTGTAACTTTTTACAAATTGATCCAAATCATCAATCCAATTGATAATTTGATCATAATCCAAGCTATTGATTAGGATAAGCTCTTTTTGTGTGTGACCCCTAAGGTTCTATTTGTCTGGTAGTGAGACATACCATGATCTCCATCATCGTATCATCGAAATTTTTTTCAATGTGTTAGAACAATTCCAACTCACCCAATAAGGATCATTGATCCGAAAGCGATCCTAGTAAGTTCTCACAATCTACCAGTGACACCTAGCAGCATATAGTGGCAAGCTAGCAGAACAGAAGGATGAATCCCAAGGTGTAGTTACCGTGTGATCAAGTTCCTCTATTGAGAGTCCCGATAAGATGTAGGTCATGAAAACTCATCAAATCCTAAGCATCCATCATATGCCAGACTTAATTAGCTCGAGTCCAATCATGAATCCCATAAATTTTTTTCCATAATCATGCTGCTATGGATATGGACTTATGGACTCAGCCTCTTAGATCGCATAAGACTACTTCTTAACTACTAAGGTTGATAGATCCCCTATAAGTGCACTTCTACTCCTACAGTGAACTTACTGCAGCCAACATCTACTACAAGGATTCATATGGCTAGGGACCATATTTATGTGTAGTCAAAGTACAGTAATTCCACTATGAGCAATCGAGGCACTGCAGGTCAAAGAACCACTCACACAACTACATGTTGGGGATGTATGGTCAGGACACCACCACCACCACAGGACCCTTTCGATACCACTCACATTACAGTAGGAAGAAAGAAAAATAAAAATAGAGAATACACAATTAGGTATGTGGAACAGCCCAAGTGTTGTCTCAATAGGGCATGCAAGCTTCACTAGGAGAAAGAAATAATACAAAAGGAGAACACCCACTCTCAACTATCTGTATACATACCTCTCTCAACTAGAAGCTACCCTCAAAAAAGCTCTCTCAAAAAACCCCCAAGAGACCCTTTCACAGGCCTATCAGTATCAGATCCTCGACACCCCTGGAAGCTTTCTGTGGAGCGAACCGCTACATCGTGCTGCTCTGCAGCTATACTGCCTGACACTCTGCTCTGCCTCTGATCCCCTGTCGATGCTCTATAGGGTCTGCTCCACCTGCTGCGCCGCTCGAAGCTTTGTCGGACTCCTCCTGATGGCTGCATGAGCCTCCCTCACACTGATGCCTCCACTGATGGCTTTCTTCCGTGCTCTCTGTGTGTGTTGGTTTTGTTCGCCCACAAGGCCTCTTAAAGTCCTAAAACCCAAACTGTATCAGAATCAGACTCCTGATCAAACTCTTATAGCTTCTCTGCCATCTGATCGAGTATCAGATCAAAAACTGACCATTGAATCACACCCCATCGTGACCCTACTCATCTCTGATCTCCTCTGATCTATCCGATCATAATTGCGGGCACCCGCAGCCACCTGATCGCACATCGATCCATGAGAACCTCGTATGAGCTGCGAGAAACCACATGGAAACCACCTTTCGATCCATATGGACTGTGAGAAACCCAAGAAAATGCCCATCCGATCCACGCAGGTCCCCATGGACTATCAGTCCATGCACCACACATGGATCGCATGAGAAATCCATGCGGGCCGTGCCCGTGTGTGTGCCTACTTGGGCCTGGGCCGTGCATTATGTGCACTGCAAGTCCACACACTAGGCTGCACACTCATGGCAGGCCGCATGCTGCCGCATGTGCTCACTCCACCGTGGCCTCTACCGACCCACCACCGACCTCCACCACCTCATGGGCTGTGCCACCTATTTAGACTTCTTTGAGTGTATCTTCTCCATTTGGACTTTATTTGGACTGATCTTGGACTCGTTGGACTCCGTTCGTCATCATGAACCTCACTATGGGCTCAGTATGGATCGACTCTCAAGGCATATTTCTAACAATCTCCATCTTGATGTGATATTCGGCATTCACTTGACTTTGAGAGCTTCTGAATCTTGCCCCTATACCCTAGGGCAATCGCCTACTATTGATGGATGGGTAAACATGGGAGTCGAGCCAAACCGATTGATCCCATCTCCATCATATGCTGTGCACCTCATAGCACCTTCTAACCTGAGACTTGCTTGGGATAGCCTCTGCGTGACATCGCTCATCCTCCCGAGTCTCTCGTCCCATGTCCGATCCATCTCCATCAGGAGTTCCACCTCGCATTGGGCTCCCACTAGCATCTTCCATATAGATGGCTCCTTCTTGCATAAAAGAGCATCGATCAACCCTCCACAGTCAATCTCCACTTCAATCTTGCTCACCCCCGCTGCATCCTCGTGCTAGTACCATCTAGGCTCTGATACTAATTATTGGGGATGTCTGGTCAAGACACCACCACCACCACAGAACCTTTTCGATACACTCACGTTACAGCACGAAGAAAGAAGAAATAAAACAAAAATACACAATCAGGTACATGGAACAGCCCAAGTGCTATCTCCAAGGGGCTTTCAAGCTTCACTGGGAGAAAGAAATAATATAGGAGGAGAACTCCCACTCTCAACTCTCTGTATACACACCTCTCTTAACTAGAAGCTACCCTCACAAAAGCTCTCTCAAAAGTCCCCTTAAGTGACCCTCTTACAGGCCTGTCAGTATCAAAATCCTCGACACCCTTGGATGCTTCTTATGGAGCAAACCGCTACATTGTGTCTCTCCATAGCTGCTCTATCTGATGCTATGCTCTACCTCTGATCTCCTGTCGGTGCTCTGCAAGGTTTGCTCTACTTGCTGCGCACACTCGAAGCACTACCAGACTCATCTCGATGGTTGTATAAGCCTCCCTCGCACTAATGCCTTCACTGACAGCTCTCTACCATGCTCTCAGCGTGTGTTGGTTCTGTTCACTCATAGGGCCTCTTAAAGCCCTAAAACCCAAATTATATCAGAATCAGACTCTTGATCGGACTCCTGTAGCTTATTTACCATCCGATCGAGCCTCAAATTAGAAACTAACCATTGGATCATGCCCATCACGACCCTACTCACTCTGATCTCCTCTGATCCATCCGATCATGATCGCGAGCACCTACAGCCACTCAATCGTGCACCGATCCATGAGAACCCCACATGAGCTGTGAGAAACCATGCAGAAACCACCTTTCGATCCATATGGACCATGAGAAACCCAGAAAAATGCCCGCCCGATCCATGCGGCTCCCTATGGACCATCGGTCCATGCACCGTACGTGGACTACATAAGAAATCCATGCAGGTTGTGCCCGCATGTGTGCCCACCTAGGCCTGGGCCGCACCCGCATGCACACTTGCCTAGGCCTAGGCCATGCATGCCCATGCATCCATGCGCTCACGACCGGCCGCATGCCACCACGCACTCACTCTGTCGTAGCCTCCGCCAACCCATCGCCAACCTCCACCACCTCGTGGGTCATGCCACCTACTCGAGACTTCTCTCGAGCATATCTTCTCCATCTGGACTCCATTTGCGCTGATCTTAGGCTCGTTGAAATCCATTCATCATCGTGGATCTCACTATTGGCTTAGTGTGGATCGAATCTTGAGGCATATTTTTTAACACTATAGCATTGAGAAGTCACTAATGAGTTAGTAAGCATCCACGTGACTTCTCATTCTTGGTCACGCTCAGTACCATTATTCTTAAACAACCACCTGCATTTTTAATTCAGTGTCCCCGCATTGTAGACTCAAGATCTATCTATCCAAAAAAAAGTGATCCATGCACCAGTCTACTCGGATCTATCACCGTCTCCATGATGATTATCAACTGAGAGCATTTAGAATTAATCTATAAGGACACATGTCTTAAATTATTAATTCTTTGAGAATGTGTCATTGACCATTAACTTCTTGAACGATTCTAAAACACATTACTCTAGAATAAAAATAATTATCTATTAATATTAATTTTAATAAATCAAATATAAACTTATGTTCTAAAAAATTACAATGTGTCAGCCAACCATTAGCTTTCCAGGTCACATATCTAGCAAACTCCCATTTGATCTAAAACCAATCTACCGCAAACCTACATCCCATCTTTTCAAGATGGACTTCAGTCTTTTAGATCACAATTACTTAGTCAGTGGGTCCATCATGTTTCATGGGGTCTACTCTCTTCACCTTGATATTTTAAAATCTAGGTAATCACGTATTATTTAAAGTCCTCCTTTCCATATGCTAGGTATTCTGGTGAGATCAAGGCTCCATTAGCTAAGGGCTATAATGCCAATATTGTCACTATGATAACATCTCATGACATCAATTGCAATAAAGTTACATGGACCAGAAGACCTTACCTAGCACCTTTGAAAAGGTGACTAACTCAACTTCCTACAATGATTGGTTATTTGAAACTCTTTCAAGCTACCAATTTTCATATTGCACATATCTTGATGTAGACTCTCTACCATCAGTGTCAGTCTCAAGATCCGAGCATGTGTACCCATCAACCCTACAACTCAAAATTCTCCTCCAAAATAAATCTTTAGTGCCTCTCAAGTACGTAAGGATGTTCTTCATAGCTATCCAGTATCATACACCTAGATTTGACTAATTTCTGTTCGTGACACTCACAGTAAGATCAAATCAAGCACATTGCATGGCATTCATGAGGCTTCATAAGGGATCAAGCTCATGAGCTAAATCATCTCAGATGTGTTTAGACACATCATCTTCGAGAGATATATATCTTGCCTAAAGGGTAGAAATCTCCTCATAGAGTTTTCATGCTAAACCCCTTCAGCATCTCTTTTATATGCTTTACCTGTGAAAAGCCTAGCATCTTATCAGATCTATCTACATGGACCTTTAATCCAAGATGCTTTCCTTTGGTCTTTCTGAAGGATCTATTGGACAACCAACTCTTGATCGAAGTCAGCATGGGAACAACTTTCCCAATTAGGAGAATCTCATTCTCCTACTAACCCTTTTGAAAATTAAGGTTCCTCTTGTTTTTGATAGAATCAAACTATTTGATTGCATCAAACCAATTCCAAGATACTTGCATTAGTCCAAAAATGGATCCATGCAGCTTGTAGATCTTATGATCTCCATCACCAAAAGTGAAACCCAATAGGCTGTCCCATGTAGATATCTTCCCAAGATATCCATTAAAGAATAGTTTTCGCATCCGTCTGCATCTAATTTTCTTTTGTAGATCCATTAACACCCAATGGATACAATACCTTCTGGTGGATCCATCAACCTTTGACTTTATTACTTCCATCCATTTTTCAGAACCGATGTCGCACATCACCTCATCATAGGTTTTAGGATCAACTACTTGATCCCTATCTCCCACAAAAGTATTTTCTCTATATCCTCTGAAAGCATACCTAAGTACCTTTCATGAGGATGGGAGACATTACTAGATCTACGAGGTGGTAGAGATCTCATACTAACTAGCTCAGAATGATAGGTACAATCAAATCTCTATTTTATTACTTTTTAGAGACTTTCTCTTCGAGCTCAATTTTTTCCCACTACCTCCAACTTAGATAAATTATTTTCTAGATGTGGTATAATGGATCACAATCACATTGTGATCTATTGGGGAGTATAATTAAGTACCCTATTTGATAGATTAAAGTATGTTCTTAAAGAAGTAAAGGTTAGTGAGTAAATCTCATTATGGACTGGACCATACCTAATAGGGTCCTAATCCTCTTTTCAATACCTCATTGAGCTGAGGTGAAATAGGAGGAGTCCACTATGAGACTATAACATTTTTATGAGATAATCTAAAATTTGCATTAAGGTATACATCTCCTCGATCCAATCGAAGAACCTCAAAGAATTTTCCATCAAATGGGTATGTATGAAGTGGTCATCTCCCATGTCCCACAAGAGACAGTTTGGTCAATTTTTCTTGAAGGCAGGATCCACAAACTCAGGATTCATGTGTCAAGAAGATGATCCCTTTCCAAGTCGTATATCCTATTCTCTTCAAAATAATCTTACTTGGGGCACCGCATATACTTGGATTTATCTCATCTGTAGATCTCTCAAATCGTATAGCATACTCACTGTCTGAATACATTGACATGCAAACAGATCTGACATACTTTTATAAGGTGTGTCATCCTTCTTCCTTAGGCTATCCAAGTAGGAGGACATTTTTCATCTGAGTGGCCATCAGTACTGCAGTGAAAATACTTTTTCCAGCTTGATATCTACTCCTTGAGAAGATCCTTCCTTGGCTCATTCTCCCGTAGATCTCTATTCTAAGAGACTCTCTTGAAACTAAATTTTTATAGTAAGAACACACCCCCTTGAACTTTTCAAGATCTTCTTCGTGATCACTAATATGTTCATCAATTTTGATAATGCGCTATCATTTGTTCATATGGTAGTTAAACTGATCAAATGAACCATTAAGGGACTGCTAGATCAAATCCAACTGTAATTCCTCATGTATGGTCATCTTGGACTCATAAGATCTTTGGCCATTGTCAAACAATGATCATGGACGGACTACTCAACATGCAGTCTGACTTTGCTCACTACACAACTATTGTAGGTGAGTTATCATAGCCCTAAATTCATGATGTCCTCATGTTGGCACTAAGACCAAGTTATAGTGCCTAACCTAATTGATATCATCCATCCATTTCTCGAGCGCTGAATGTTTCAGCAATTGGATGGTTTGGTGACCCAAGAGAATCCTAGTCTAGAATATATCCTAAACCTTACCAAATTTTAGAACCATTCTGAAGTCCTTAGCCAATTCTTTAAAGTTCTACTCGGTCAATTGATTGTATCTTAGACTTGATTAATCAAATTGGATTTGGATTTCAAAATAAGTTAAACACTTATCAAGTCCAATCCCATTAGACTAATGACACCTAGTCCGAGTCAAACTCAAACTTGAATCTAACCAATTAAATCTGATTTAACTTGATCAGGACCCTATCCTATTATTTGATCAAATCAAATAATTTAGCAACTATTGCAATTTGAGAAAATCCCAGTCTAATGAGATTCAATTCAGGCTATGGGATTTGAAGCTGAGTAATGAACTGAAGAGAGAAGATGATTCTAATTAGATCTTTGTACTAGATTTTAAAATATATTCTTGAGACTTTAAGAAACAAATTATATTCTCACTATTTTTTCGGATCCTACCATTCCTCGAGTTAGGAAGCGGATGTTAGATGTCTGCCCTAGAAATCAATCTTGGCTGACATATTTCATATCTCTAGGATATAATTTTATACTTATTGGATAGTTATATTACCATTCATGTTTATGTGTCGATGAATCATCCAAAAAATCAACAAGATGATGACACATATTCTCAAAAAATTGAGAATTTGAGACATATGTCATTGATGATTGATTCCTAAATTGCTCCTGATCATAGGATCATCATGGGGATGGTGATTGATCTGAATAGACCAGTGCATGGATCGCTTCCTCCAGACAGATGGATCTTGAGTCTGCAGTGTAGAGACACTGGAACGAGAGTGCAGTTAGTTGTTAGAGAACAACTAGCACTGAATGTGACCAACACGAGAAGTCACATGGATCTCTGCTCACTCATTAGTGACTTTCTCGATGCTGCAGTTGTATGACTGATCTTTTGACTTGAGATGGCACTACTACTTACAGTGAGACTGCTGGAGTTTGACTGGCACATCAACATGAGTCTCAATGAACCCTTGTAGTGGATGTTGGCAACAATTGGTCCACTGTAGGAGTAGGGTATGTATCAAGACGGGATCTATTGATTCGAGCAGAAGTGAATAGTCCTATGGGATTTTAGAGGTTGAGTCCTTAAGTCTATCACTATAGTAGTGTGATTGATGAAAAAATTTTCATAGAATCACATATGGACTCGAACTGTTAAATCTATCATATGATCGATGTTGAAGTTTGACGATTCATCCATGACCTGCCATCTGGTCGGGACTCATGATGAAGAGACTGTATCATGAGTTAACTATACCTAGAGGTTCATCATTTTTATTCTACTGGATTGCCACTACATACTGCTAGGTGTCACTGATAGATTGTGAGACTCATAAGGATCATCTTGATAATCAATGATCCATGATGGGCAAAGTTAGAATTGTTCCAACCCATTGAAAAGAGTTTCAATGATATTATG
>KE509417.1:17923-38895 GCA_000441515.1 Elaeis oleifera | reverse complement strand
CATTGTAAATAATATGTATTTACGATAAAATTTTATTTTCATCATAAATATGAAGATATTTATGATGAAAAATTATTTTTATCGTAAATAATAATTATTAGTGATGAATTTTTATTTTCATCGTAAATATCTTTATTTATGATGAAATATATTTCTATCGTAAATAAATTTATCGTAAAAAGTAGTATTTCTTGTAGTGCTAGTAGTGCATCTATCACACCCCTGACCCTAAATTTAAATTAAATAAATAAAGGGATGCGAATAGTCACCGTATATCTATAGAGTACTATTTCAATAGGTATGCAAGACATCTAACCTAGCAAAAACTTCTATAGAATATAAAAAATAGCATACTCATCGCGCAGACAGTCGTATTAACAGAATAACTAACCATTATATATATCAATTTTAACTTTAACTTTACTATAATGTATATCAATTTGTATACAAATATTATGATACATTTATGATCCCTAGAACTAACCATCTTTAGCAGATCGGCCTCACCTTCTTTATACAACCCCAAAATGCCCAGGTCTGGTCTCAAAATTAGTTCCAAAATATGAAAATAATAGATGAAGATTTATGAGCTTCACGGCTTAGTAGGTATTTGATATATTATAAATAAATTTAAATTATGATGATATATAACTTAAATGCAATATATAGAATGTGACATCAATCTGATCCGTGTCAAAGTTATGCAATTAAGGATATTCAAGATGCAGTTTTATATTAACTTTTCTATAATATGGAAATAGTAGATAGTATGAAAATCCAATATATATATATATATGTGTGTGTGTGTGTGTGTGTGTTATACTTAATTACGGATATCTATTTCTTTAACTCTATAACCCTTATTATGGTACCATAATTACCCTCTTAGCAAGGGATCTTAGATCCACATTTTTTTTTCTATGATGGGATTTCAAGTCCATATTTTTTCTCATGATGAGAATCTCAAATCTATGCTTTTTTCTATGGTGGGAATCTCAAGTCCATGTCTTTTTTCGTGGTGAAAATCTCAAGTCGGACGTCATATATAGTAGGACTGAGAGTCAGAGGATATATATATCAATAACTATATATATAATTCATATATTCTTTTTTTTTTCAATACATCTTTAATTTAGCTTTGATATAACTTGATACAACTATGATATATGCATTTCAACAAGCAATAATCATAATTTATCAAGCCTGATATAATCATAGCATGTAACATCCTTCAGTTCAATTTATAGATCTCAATTCACTAATCAATTATTTATAATATATAAAATTCATGCATGATTAGATTGGAATGCAATTAAAGCTATTTACATCATGCCAAGGAGATGATATATAATAATTTCATACACAATCTGATATGAATGTATTTATAATAATTTGAATCATTTCAACAGAAAGAGATGATTCTCAGTTAATTTAGATTGATCATTGAAAAATACAAGTGCTATGTACAATAATTTATATCATGTCGAAGAGATTATATAAATATTAATTTAATTTTGATTAATGATAAAATATAAATATTATTTATCTCAAAAATATTGTTAATCAATAGTGGACCACTCTGTCTGGATTTTTTGAAACCTGATAATCCACAACCACAACAGAGTTAACAAGCCACATCAAGGTTTGAACCACTTTCTAGGAACTTTTCAACCTTCTTAAGTTTCAAATCTTAGAATTTTTTATTTTAGAGAAAAGAAAGAAAGATAAGAGAGGATACAACAGCCTCTCCTTTATTCTTTCTTTTGTAACAATCCCTTTCTACTAATTATTTATCCTAGCTATGCTTATCTAAAAATTCTCAAATTTTATTTTCAAGTGGACTCATAAGTTAGCAATCTTCGGTTACAATTTTAGTTTAAACCACTTAGCCATTAGGAGGTAAAATTTTGGATTAAATAGGAGAGAACCAATCTACCTTCAAACTTAACCTTTAATCTCTCAATTTCTTAAAGTTTATTCTCATTAACATCCTCACCTCTCTTAAAAGTCACTCTTCTCCTAACAATCCCTTCCTTTTTCTAGATTTTTTTCTTATTTTAAAGCTTAAAATTTCCATTTTGACCCCTCTTTTAATCTACCATCCATTACTTTATAACAAAATTATTTATATACAAAGAGTTCTAAGAACTACTCATTAATCTCTAATTAAGATCAGCCAAATGATAGAAAAGGATACTTAATCTTACCTGCTTTGGTGAAGAACTCACCTATGGTAGCAACCATAGCCCCAAAGCAACAACAAGGAAGAAGAAGAGAAGGAAAGGAAAAGAAGAAGAGGGAAAGAGAGAGAAAGAGAGAGGAGAAGAGATAGATGGATCTTGTTCCTTCTTCCTTTCTTTTTTGTTTCTAACTCACTCACACACACTGAAACACATGCCTACATAGGGATGAAAAGAGGGAGTGAGGGGCAGAGGCCTCTATTCACTTTCTATTTCCAATCCACACAAATACATAGACACACACACATGTAGGGATAGAAAGAGAGAGGGCATGGGAGGAATAGAGAGGCAAGAGAGAGTATGGAGAAGACAAAGGGTGAAGAGAGAGAGAGAGAGTGAGAGAGAGGATGCAAGAGATAGACAGCGAGAGAGAGGGGAGAGAGAGCAAAGGGGAGGGGGTTTCTGTTCATAGTCGAAATAGGGGAGGGTTCTACTCTTTTTTTTTCTTACCATGATGGGGTTACATGCAGCTGCCTTGCGAATGGCCATGGATCTACAACATGCGGATCCCCATGTGGTACAAGAAATAGCCCTGGATGGGCCGGATCTTACATTCCTCTTCTCTTAAATAAATTTTGTCTTTAAAATTTTATACTTCAAACTCGAAAGTATTTCAGATCCTAAATTTGTCATTGCTAAATCTATACTACTAATCACAAGCTCTATCGATAAATTCCATCATCATTACTCATATACTAGTCTATGACTAAAATCATAATGGTGAGGATATTTTTATGATCTTTAGCCTTCAAGCTTATTATTGTCCCTACAATTTTAAATATACCTATAAATAGTTGGCTTTACTAAACTTCACATCAACTCCTAAGGAATAAAATTATTAAATATTTAAGGCTTAATATCAAGAACGAAATTTTTGTTGTATCGTAAGAGTCCTGTTATTATCTAGCCTTAGATATTCTTCAAATTTTTTATAATTGGGGTGTCAAACAGCAATTATCTCAGGATATCAACCTAAATCATCTTGAACATTTTAGTATTTATACTACTATAGTCTTCTTCTCTTAGCTATCATAACTCCAATTCTCACATTCTTTTCTGATATCAAATTTCTAGAACCAAATAATTCTTCCTTCCTTTTCTTTAACAACCTATGTCAACATTTATTCCTCTGAATTCTAGCACATCCCTCTACTTGACATGCTTACAACCTTTACTAAAATCCTTTCTTTCTTTTCATAATAGTATCATAATTAGCATATACATAGCTTCTTTCTAAACTAATAACTTGGTTCTTACTCACTGCCTCCTTCATGATCTACTGATTATTAGTTTCAAATTTTCAAATAAGTAATAAAATTAGATCTAATCAACTTTATAGATCTAATTTAAGTTTATCAGTAAATATTTTAATGCTCAGAAGACCTTCAGTTTTATTACTTGTATCACTAGTTGTCAATTGAAATTTTAGATACTTATTATTCAACCTATATATTCTTGGAAGAATTCTTATGAAAATAATTTCAATCTTTTATAACTACCTGCATATTTATATTATTTCGTATGCAAAGAAATATATAAAATAAGAGAATTTTAATTTAAGCTTAGTATATCATTTCTAATTTATTTCAAATCTGAAATTTTTTTCTAAATCCATTAAGAATATTTGATTAACTATCAATTTCTTGAATTCTTGAACTATCAATTTCTTGAATTCTTGAATTTTTATGTCCAAGATATTCAACTAATTATAAAAATATTCAATAATATAATTTAAAATTGATCACTACTGTATCCTTTAATTGACAATAGAAAATAAACTCAAATAAGATATTTAGATAAATATGGCATAACTTATCCCATGCAATAATAAATCATACCTTTTGTTGCTTTATCCTCTTTCTCCCAAATCAATTTTCTTCGGGTGAAGATTCAGTATCTTGAAAGAGTCCTTGTCTCAACCTTATTACCCAACTTTGCAAAGTAGAGCATTTCTCGATTTGCTTTTGATTTATATTTTGTAATCTTTCATACTCCCATCTCATTTGCGAAAGTTCTGCTCTTACAGCATTATATTCAGCACTTATCTTTTGAAAGAATAATTATGGGGGGCATTCCTATGGGATGATCCGTCCAAGATCAAAGATGATGTGGATGGAGGTGATGAGATCATCGTGTTTAGTTGTATCATGGTGATCCTACATGATAGTAATTCAAATCATCTCCAGTCCTTAAATTACCATCCAATGCAGTGATAGAAAATCTACTCTTAAAGATGGATATTCGACATCACTCTATCTTGATGATTTATATTAAATATATTAACCAAAATATCCTTATAATTGAGAGACTTTTTGGAAGAAAAATCTATTTTTTTATCATGATATTTTTTCACTTTCATTGCGAAATTGTTTACGCATGCTGGGTGGGTAGTTAGGCGTCATTTCCAAGGAAGAGAAGGAAATCCCTCTTTTCTCATTGTGGCGATTAGAAAGAGAAAAAATCTATTAAATATTTTTCTAAAATTTTTCTGTCCAATCCTTAATCCTAACTCTCAAAGCTTTGTTGAGAGGATGACTCAAAGTGATTTCATTTCCTCAATCTAATCATGGTAATCTGAAGCTTTTCTCTTCTTCTGTCTCTTCTTTGTCATTTTTTCTCTTTCCATCTGAGGTATGTTAAAGATATTTTTGTATGATATGGTCGGTGATCTTAGATTTTTGTAGCATACCAAATAAATTACTTGTACATATTCGAAGATCTTTAATTATTGCACTATACCAACCAAACATAGTGATCTTATATCGCTAGGGATCAGATCATCCGAGGATCTGGATCACCAGTGATCTTAGATTATCATGGTGATCTTAGTTGGATCACCAAATACCTCCATAATACTCTCTGTTTGAAAATTAATATCCCATACCTTAAAATGAAATCGATGCTCCAAAGTATTAAAGGCATAGATTGCTACCTATCCTTTCGACCTTAATTGCTCCACCTCAAAAGGACCCATAGTTCTTATCACTTCATGGGATTAATCTCTCCTACTAACAACAACCTCAACAAAGGATTTAACAAATTATCCTTCATTCATCTCCATCTCATACATCAGGTTTGGCAATCCTAGCTTTCTTATTATCTCAGCTAATATTATTTTTGAGGATATATCAACTATCTCCATTATCTGTAATTAATACCATAAAATTAGTCACTTATATAAAATAATTCTTATCAAAAATAAAGTCCACTAAATGATAACCATATGGTTGATTATTTCTTTCTTAGATTGTTCCTCATATAATCATACACTAAAAATCTTCACTTGACATGTGAATTGCCACTCACCACCAACTCACTATATTATTCTAATCCATTCTAATTTCTGAATACTTTAATTGCACATATTCAGATTACTTTGAATATTTGAATTCATCTGATTTTTTTATTACAATTTTAAATCATACTCTCACATATCCATATCCTGCTGTACTCTTTAACTTTGGTTCTTTATTCTCCAAGATTGTAGTTCATAAGTTTTTCCTTTTTTTTCACATAAATATTACTCGAATTTCAACTGATCAATATTAACATTTTACATAACAAGAAATAACAATAATTACATATTTCATTCATCAGAAGAATTATTAACAATATAAATGTACACTCCTGACTTATGCTTGTTAAGCAAAATGCTAATTATTCATAATCATCATAATTACTTAATTGATAATTAACAGCTCACCTTTAGTATGATGGTAAATTAAGACCATAAGGAGATTTTCAATACTATAATTCATTAATATTACTATCAATATTTATAACACCACTGATATCATTTTCAATTTATTACTAATGTTGGCATCGGATGGTTTCATGCATGTAGTTTTAAAATTTTTGATTTAGCAGCGAAATAAAATCTAGATAAACTATTTTAATCTAAGTCATTCATAAGATTAGATCTACTAAACCATCTAATAAGATCTATCATATGAACATGGATCATGCATTTGAAATCTGATATGAAAGCAAGAGGAGATCCAATCTCCATATCTTATCGTGGGTCGATTTTTACCATAGCTGATGATTGTGGATGTCCAGATTTCTCGAGTCGTACAAGCATTCAGCCTCTATGGATATCCAAATGAGGTTTTGGTCTAATCAAAAGCTTCTTAATCTCATCGAAGTGCTAGCTCTCTTACAGAGATCACTTTCTGATGGTTGAAGAAGGTCCTTCTCCATATCTCTTAGATCCTCTCAGAGAAGAAGAAGAACATGAGGAAGAAGAGGAAGAAGAAGAAGACCTTTCTCTTTTTCTCTCTTCCTAAAACCCCACATGCCAAAGAGAATACCCATGCCTTCTTTTAGACTTTTTTCACCATAAAATCTAATCTCTCTCATGCCCCAAGTTCCCTTTTTATTTGGCATCCAAAAGAAGATAAGGTCCAACCTTATCAGATTTAAATTTGAATTCAAACTTGAATTCACCCTAATCCAAAAAAGGAGAAAAGGGGGTGTGGAGAAGGCCTTGGGTGTGGCTTTTCTCATGCAAAACAAGATATGCGTGAAAAATAATGGCATGGCTATGGGGCGTGCACAAGGGAGAGAGAGTCCCTGCTATACTGCGATCTCTTATGATGCCTTAATTAAACCCTAACCAATTAGGATTTGGTTGCACCCAAGGAGAGAAAATTTTAGTCTAACTATAGGAACCCAATTAGATCCTAATCTAATTAGAAAATTAGTTGCATCCAAGTTCTAATCAAATCAGAAATTGATCTCTCTTACAATTGAATTATCTCATAGTCTAATCAAGCTTGATCTAATCAAATCTAAATCAAGCCAACTTAAATCTAATTCAATTAGACTTGATTCTAACTCCATTGCTCAATCAGATTGAGCCAAATTATAATCCAATTACTAATCAATTCTCCTATAACTCACTAACTCTTAGAAAATTCTTTATTACAACTTTTGTATTGGATTAATCATCAATTATATTGATAATTAGATTCTACTATGATTCATAATTGTAATTCAACCATCTGATCAGTCAAAGATCTCTATTGTGTGTGGCCCCATAGGTTCTATTATGTCTAGTAATGAGATATACCATGCTCTCTATCACAATATCATCAAAACTCTTTTTAATAGATTGAAACGATTCTAATTCTATCCATCAAGGATCATCGATCATTAAGACGATGCTCGATGAGTCTCACAATCTACTAATAACATCTAGCAGTATATAGTGACAATCCAGCAGAATAAAATTACTAAACCTCTAGGTGTAGTTATCGTGTAATTCAGTTCTTCTATCGTGAGTCTCGACTAGATGGAGATCATAAAAAATTCGTCAAATCCCAACATCAGTCATATGCAAAATTGGCTCAACTCGAGTTTATTTGTGAATTCTTGTGGAAACTCTTTTTCAGTATTCATACTTACTTCCATCGAAGACTTTCTAAACTCAGTCTTGTGAATCACATAGGACTTCTTCTTTTCTACTAAAATCGATAGATTTCTTCTAGATGCATCCTACTCCTAATAGTAAATCTGAACCCACTGTAGCCAGTATACACCGCAAGGACCCAAATGGTTAGGAGACTAAGTATATATGCAGTCAAACTATAATAGTCTCGCTGCGAATAGTCGAGGCACCGCAAATCAAAGAACCACTCATACCAGTATAGCATCAAGTAAATCACTGATGAGTGAGTAGATATCCAAATGATTTTTCATGTTTGTCATCCTTGGTGTAAGTTGTTCTCTAACAACCACCTACACTCTTGCTCCAGTTTCTCCATACTACAGACTCGAGACTTATTTATTTAGAAAGAAAGCAATCCATGCATCGATCTAATTGGATCGATTACCATCATCTATGATTGATCACCATCCTCCGTGATAATCCTTTGATCGAGAGCTTTTAGGAATTAACCATCAATAATATATATATCAAATTCTTAATACTTTGAGAATATATATCATCATTTGTTAATCCCTTGGATGAATAATGGACACATATAAAACATGATTAGAATAAAATTATCTATTTATTAATAATAAATTTATAAGTATAATATTATATCTTGAAATTATAATATACGTTAGCTAACAATTGACTTTTAGGACATACATCTAACAATTTTTCATTTATAATAAAATCAATTGGCTATAAACTTAAGTCCCATCTTCTCAAAGTGAACTTCGATCTTTTACTGGCTGAGAGGTTTCGTTAGTGGGTACACCACATTCTCTGTGGAGTCTACATTCTGCATCTCGATGAACTTCTTGTCGATGGACTTTTGATGAAATCTTAGCTCTTTAGCAAGGGCTATAGCATTGTTGTTATCATAGTACAGTGTAATGGCATCTGATGGTATGATACCCAATTCTGCAATAAACTTTTTGAACCTGAATGCTTCCTTAGCAGCTTCAGAGGCGGCGATATATTTGGCTTCCATAGTTGAATCTACGATGATCGGTTGTTTGAAACTTTTTAACTAACCGAACCTCTATTATATAAGAATACACACCTCAATGTAGACCTTCTATCATCAACATTAGACATAAGGTCTGAATCAGTGTATCCCTCCACTTTCTGCTCAGATCCTCCTCTAAAGATCAAGAACAAATCTTTAGTCCTTCTCAAATACATAAGAATATTCTTCATAGCTATCCAGTGCTCTTCATCTGGATTCAATGGATATTTACATGTGACACTTACAATAAGGGCTATATCAGGTCGAGTACATAGAATAACATACATGAGGCTCTCTATAGTCGAAGCATAAGAAATTTTGCTCATATATTAAATCTCTTTAGGTGTGTCAGGGCACATCTTCTTAGAGAGATAAATCCCATACCTAAGAGGTAAAAATTTCTTTTTGGATTTTTTTGGTGAACCTTTTCAACACCTCCTCTACGTACATTTTCTGTGAAAGACCTAGCATCCTTTTAGATCTATCTCTATAGATCTTTATTTCAAGAATGTAGGATGCTTTTCTTAGATTTTTATGAAAATTTTTTTTAACAACCACACCTTGACCGAGGTCAGTATGAAAATATCATTCTCAATCAGAAGGATGTCATCCATGTATGGTACAAGAAATGTGGCAGCACTCTCACTGATCTTTTTATATACGCATGACTCCTCATTCTTGATGAAATCAAATGATTTGATCACATCATTGAAGTGAGTGTTCCAACTCCTAGATGCTTGCTTAAGTTCGTAGATGGACCTTTGCTGCTTGCAGACTTTGTGATCACTATCACTGGAGGTGAAATCAATAGACTGCTCCATATAGATATCTTTCTCAAGATATCTATTAGAAAATAATTTTACATCCATCTGCTAAATTTTATAATCATAATATGCTGCAATAGCGAGCAGTATCTGGATGGATTTCAGCATGATAATTGGTGAAAAGGTTTTTCGATAGTCAGTGCCTTCATATTGATTATAACCTTTCGGTACCAATCTTATCTTATAGGTTTCTATCTTACCATCCGAATCTATTTTTTTTATAGATTTATTTACATCCAATAGAAACTATCCCTTCAGGTGGATCTACTAAAGTCCAGACTTGCTTAGAATGCATGAAGTCAATTTTTGACTTCGTTGCTTCCTTCTATTTCTCGGAGTCAATATTTAACATCACCTTATCATAGTTTTTGAGATCATCTCTATAGTCCTTATCTCTCATTAGGAACACTTTCTCTACATCATCTGTAAGTATACTTAGGTATCTTTCAGGAGGTTGAGAGATCCTACTAGATCTATGAGGTAGAGGAGATACCACATCTACTGACTCACTATAAATAGGTTCAAGCTCTAGGACTCGTTGCTCTTCAAAGACTCTCTCTTCGAGCTCCATTTTTCTTCCATTATCTCTGTCTTGGATAAACTACTTTTTCAAAAAGATAGCATGATGGCTCATAAATATATTGTGATCCTCTGAAAGTAAAAATAGTATCTTATGAATTTCTTAGGATATCCTATGAAATAAGCCCTAATAGATCTAGTCTCTGACTTGTCTACCTACTGTCGTTTGACATGGGCTGGACATCTCCAAATCTTGAGGTAATCCAAGATTTGATTTCTTACCATACTATATTTCATATGGTATGGTAGGAACAGATTTAGACTGAATCCTATTTAATAGATAGATAGTGGAAAGCAACGTATATCCTCAAAGAAACAGTAGAAGATCGGTGAAGCTCATTATGGATCAGACCATATCTAATAGGATCCTATTCTTCCTTTCAGATATCCCATTGAGCTGAGACATTTCAGGTGGTGTCCATTGTGAGACTATGCCATTATCTTTGAGATAGCTCTAGAATTTTCTACTAAGGTATTTATCTCCTCGATCTGATCAAAAATTTTTATAGATTTTTTTGTTTGCTTTTCCACTTTACATCTGAACTCTTTGAACTTTTTAAAGGTCTCAGATTTATGTCGTATTAAATACACATACCCATATCATGAATAGTCATCGGTAAAGATTATGAAGTAGAGATAACCATCCTTAGCCTGTACATCAAATAGACCACATACATTAGTATGCACCAGGACTAATATCTCAGTAGTCTTTTCTTCATGTCCCACAAAGGATAGCTTGGTCATTTTTTTTGAAGACAGGACTCACAAACTGGATATGATTCGAAAGTCAATGGCCCAAGAAGGCTATTATTTTCAATTTGTTAATTCTATCCTTTCTTATATGGCCTAGTCTAAGGTGTCACAGATATCTTTGATTTAGCTCATCTCTTGATCTCTTAGATCCTACGGTACTCACTACTTGCTTATTAACATTCATACATGCATTAACATGCAAATGGTAGAGACTGTCAATCATAAAGGCACGTGCAATAATTTTTTTTTAAAATAAATTGAATATTGATCTTTATTGAAATTACATATGTAATCATCCTGTGTTAGCACAGACATAAAAATCAAATTTTACTAGCTACAGGTACATAAAATAGTTTCCAAATTTTAAACTATATCTAGACGGTAGTCATAGAGGATAGGTGCTCATGGCCATAGTAGCAACTCTTACCCTATTGTCGATTTGAAGAGTGATTTTATGTTCCCTCAGCCCTCTATTTTCTTTAGATCCCATATAAAAGTGCATAGATGAGCACTTGAACTAGAATCTAAAATCCAACTGGAAGAGGAGAAAATCATAAGATTAGTTTTATAATGAGCAAGTCAGACATATCTTCAAAAGGTATGTTCTTTTTATTTTATTTTTCAGGCTTACTAGGTATGCAGGACAATTTCTTCTCTAGTGGCCTTCAACATTACAATGGAAACACTTCCTTTATTATCGGCCTTCTTCGAAGCTTGCTTCTTTGGCCTGTTCTCAGTCTTATGCTTCTTTATAGGCTTCTTCTTCTTCTTTCAAGTGGACTTTCTCTTAGAAGATGAAGCCTGCTCCACAGCAAGAACGGTACCCCTTGAACTCTTTAAGGTCCCTTCAGCTGTCATCAACAAGTTAAGTAATTTGGGCAAGGTGCTATCAATCTTGTTCGTATGGTAGTTTATAACAAATTATCCATATGAATCAAGAAGGGATTGTAGGATCAGATCGACCTGCAACTCCCTATGCATGGTCATTTTGAGCTTCTAGAGCTCCTCAATATCCTTGATCATTATCAGACAATGATCATAGATTGATTATCTATCACGCATCTTCACTCTGAAGAGCCTTTTAGAGACCTTAAAGCGAGCTGTGCGACTCTGCTCACCATACAATTCTTACATGTGAGTCAACATATCTTTGGTAGTCTTCACATCCTCATGCTGGCGCTATAGTTTATTGGACATAGATGCCAAGATGTAACGCCTTATTCGATTATCATCATCCATTCACTTCTCAAGTGCAGCTCATTGATCAGTGGATGGATGAGCAGGCAACACAGGGACTTCTTGGTTGAGAACATGGTTCTGCTTTTCAAAATTGTGAACTATTCTTAAGTTCCTAAGCAAGTCCTTATAGTTTGTTTCGATCAACCTATTGGTCTCTAGGATATGAGCTAGTGGGTTGGAAGACGACATGATTAACTGCAGATAGTAAAGATTTTAATTAGATATTTATATTTATTTAATTATTTTAGATACTTTAATGATCAATATAACTTTCACTATTTTTTTGAGTCTCTCATACTCCTGGGATAGAGAAATGAAAATCCTTACGTGACTGGAGTTTCAGGTAGATATTGCGGTCCCACTAATCTACGCGCACCTCACCTAACAGTTATTAATGATGCACAGACCATTGAGTGGACAACTTTCTATCCATTGCTTCTCTAAGCAAGTTGCAACGATACTGATCTCTAAGTCCTGTGGCCTCACCTAATAGTTATTGATTATATTTTTAGTTAAGTCAGATCCATAATTTACTAACGGATGCAAAGCTGTTGTTAGGTCCCTCACCTAATAGTTATTGGGCCCAACCTCATTTCTATCCTAGAGTATTTAATGCTTTGATGCAACTGAACCACTGTGACCAGTCGAGAATAATCAATGCCTAGAAGATGTCCGCATCTCTACAATAGTGGAAGATAGGTAGACTTAATATATGTGAGGAGATTTATTTAGATCTCTTTTAACTATTTATATCTTATGCAAATCTTTAATTGATTAGGGCATGGGCACAGCTTAAATCACCAGGCACCCAAATCTAAAACTGATCACAATTGACCAGATAAGTAAAGATTGATGGGAGGCTCCCCACTACCTTAGGCAACGGTCCTAATTAAATTATCACCACTCAATTACTTGTGTTAGACACCAACTGATCTTGATCAATTTCGAATTGGATTAACCTAAGTGATCGAGCCTCGAGCTACTAAGCCAAAACTAGATTATGGATCAAGATTTTAGAACACATGCAACTTAATCGATTTGATCCTACAACTATCGTTTTGATCTCAGGTCAATTTGGTCCAATCGCAATCAACTCTTTGATTCAATTCGATCAATTATCCATCTCGATTGAGTCCATCGTGTGTCAATCAAGAACCTTAGGATTGTAATCAAATAAAGATTCAAATTGATCTACCCATGAACCCATTGTACAAAATTTTAGATCTTGAATAAAATTTTAGATTTGAATTCAGATCTGAAATGAATTTTAGATCTGAAAGAAACATCACAAAATATTTTTAAATCTGAAACTAATTTCAGATCTAAAAAAAACTAACTTATTTAGATCTAAAATTTATTTCAGATCTGAAACAAAACATAATAACATCATATGTAGTGCAAAAATTTTAGATCTAATAAATTTTAGTGATCAACATCATTTGAGGACAACCATGCAGCATAACTGAGTTATGCCAGGATAATCTTATATCAGAACGATATCAAATCAATTAATTAAGTTAAGATCTGATTTTTGTAAATTAGATTTTAGATCATGATAAATTCATATTCATATCAGAACCTAGCTCTGATATCATTGTTGGAATCGGGTGGTTTCATGCATGTGATTTTAAAATTTTGATTTAGCAGTAAAATAAATTAGATTAAAACTATTTTAATCTAAGTCATGCATAAGATTAGATCTACTAAACCATCTAATAGGATCTATCATATGAACATGGATCATGCATTTGAAATCTGATTATGAAAGCAAGAGCAGATCTGATCTTCATATCTTACTGTGGGTCGATTTTCATCGCAACTAATGATCATGGATGTCTGGATTTCTCGAGTCGTAGAAGCATCTGACCTTTATGGATATCTACATGAGGTTTTGATCCGATCAGAGATTTTTTGATCTCACCGGGATGCTAGCTTTCTTGTAGAGATCGCTTCCTAATGATTGAAGAAGATCTTTCTCTGTATCTCTCAGACCCTCTTTGAGAAGAAAAAGAACAGGAGGAAGAAGAGAAAGAAGAAGAAGACCTTTTCTTTTCTCTCTTCCTAAAACCCCATATGCCAAAGAGAATACCCATGCCTTCTTTCAGATTTTTTTCACTGTAAAATCTAATCTCTCTCACACCCTAAGTTCCTTTTTATTTGGCATCCAAAGAAATAAGGTCCAACCTTATCAGATTTAAATTTGAATTCAAACTTGAATTCATCTTAATCCAAAGAAGAGAAAAGGGGGCATGGAGAAGGCCTTGGGCATGGCTTTTCTCACACAAAACAAGATATGCATGAGAAGTAAATGGGGTGGCTATGGGGCATGTGCAACAGAGAGAGAGTCCCAGTCAGACTGGGATCTCTTATGATGGCTTAATTAAACTCTAACCAATTAGGATTTGGTTGTACCCAAGGAAGAAAATTCTAATCCAACTAGGAACCCAATTAAATCCTAATCCAATTAGAAAGTATTTACATCTAAGTCCTAATCAAATCAAGAATTGGTCTCTTTTGTGATTGGATTATTTATAATCTAATTAGACTTGATCTAATCAAATCCAAATCAAGCCAAATTGAATTTAATTTAATTAGACTTGATTCTAACCCCATTGCTCAATTAGATTGAGCCAATTTATAATCTAATTACTAATCAATCCACCTATAACTACTAACTCTTAGTAATTTTTTATTGTAACTTTTGCATTGGATTAATCATTAATCATATTGATAATTGATCTTACTGTGATTCATAATCACAATTCAACCATCTGATCAGTCAAAGACCTCTATTATGTATGATCTATATATTTTATTCTGTCTGATAGTGAGATATACCATGATCCTTATCATAATATCATCAAAACTTCTTTCAATATGTTGGAATGATTCCAACTCTGTCCATCAAAAATCATCAATCATCAAGATGATACTCGATGAGTCTCATAATCCAGTAATGGCACCTAGCAGTATGTAGTGGCAATCCAGTAGAATAAATTACTGAATCTTTAGGTATAGCTATCGTGTGATTTAGTCCTTCTATTGTGAGTCCCGACTAGATGGAGATCATGAAAACTCTTTTCAGTATTTACACTTACTTCGATCGAAGATTTTTGAACTCAATCTTGCGAATTGTATAGAATTTCTCTTTTCTATCAAGATCGATAGATTCCTTCTAGGTGCATCCTACTCCTAACAATTAACTTGAACCCACTGTAGCCAACGTACACCATAAGGATCTAAATGATTTAAAGATCAAGTATATGTACAGTCAAATTACAGCAGCCTCACTGTGAATAATTGAGGCACCGCTGGTCAAAGAACCACTCACACCACTACAGCATCGAGTAAATCACTGACGAGTGAGTAGACATCTAAGTAGTTTCTTATGTTGGTCATCTTGAGTGCAAGTTGTTCTTTAACAACCATGCACTCTTACTCTAGTGTTTCCACACTGCAGACTCAAGACTCATCTATCTTGAAGAAAAGCGATCCATGCATCGATATAATTGGATCGATCACCATTCTCCATGATATGACCCCTCGATCAAGAAATTTTAAAAATTAACCATCAATAATATATGTCCTAAATTTTAATATTTCAAGAATATATATCATTATCTGTTAATCCTTTGGATGAATCATAAACACATATAAAATATGATTGGAATAAAAATTACCATTTTATTAATGAATAAAATTTACAAGTATAACATTATGTCGTGGAATTACAATATGTGTTAGCCAATAATTGGCTTCTAGGATATACACCTAACAATTAAAACATCATCAAGAACTTATTTCAAAATTTCCAATACATCGAAATATAAAATCAACAACTATACCTAGAATAATAAGGATAATTTTTTTTTACATCTTATTGTCTAATAACTATCCACTTACACTTAGCATATGCTTTGATTCTAATATATTTCTATAAACTAAATTTATGCTCTGATACCACTTTAACTGTCATCCCCTTGAACTTGGATTTAGATATCGGGAGCATAAGCAGCCATCGCATACCTACATAGTATTATCCCTATAGGCATACAAGGCATCCAAACTGAAAAAACTTTAATAGAATATGACATCCTCATTGCACAAGCAATGGTATTAACAAATAACTAACTATTGCATATATCAATTTTAACTTGAACTCTATAGTAATTCATATCAGTTTTTATATAAATATCGTGATACCTTTACTATCTCCAGAACTAACTAGCTTTCATAGACCGGCCTCACCTTCTATATACAAACATCAAAATGCTCAGGTCTGGTCCTAAAATTAGTTTTAAAATATGAAAACAACAAGTGAAGCTTTATGAGCTTCATGGCTTAGTAAGTAATAGATATATTATAAAGCATATTTAAATCATAATGATATATAAGTAAAATGCATCATACAGAATGTGATATTAATCTGATCAGTGTCAAAGTTATGCAATTAAGGATATTCGAGATGCAATTTTATATCAACTTTTCTATAACATAAAAATTAGTAGATAGTATGAAGGTCCAATATATATATATATTTATATCCAATTTTATAATATTATACTTAAGCACAAATATTTATTTTTTAGCTCTACAGCCTTTATTGTGGTATCACGATTATCTCTGTAGCAAGGGATCTTAGGTCCATGCTTTACCTCGTGGTGGGGATCTCAAGTCCACATTTTTTTCATGGTAAAAATCTCAAGTTCGTACTTTTTTTCATGGTAAAAATCTCAAATTCATGCTTTTTTTATGATGAAAATCTCAAGTTCGGACATCATACATAGTAGGACTGAGAGTCAGGTGACATATATATATCAATAACTATATATATAATTCATATATTTCTTTTCTTTTCTGTACATCTTTAATTCAGCTTTGATATAACTTGATACGGCTATTATACATGCATTTCAATAGGCAATAATTATAATTTATCAAGTCTGATCTGAACATAGCATGTAACATCTTTTAGTTCAACTTATAGATCTCAATTTACTAATCAATTATTCATAATATATAAAATTTCATATATGATTAGATCGAAATGCAATTAAAGCTATTTACATTATATCAAGGAGATGATATATAACAAGTTCATGTATAATCTGATTTGAATATACTTGCAATAGTTTGTATCATTTCAATAGAATGAGATCATTCTCACTTAATTCAGATTGATCATTAAAAAATGCAAGTGTTACGTACAATAATTTGTATCATATTAAAGAGTTGATATAAATATTAATTTAATTTTGATTAGTAATAAAATATAAATATTACTTACCTCAAAGATGTTGATAATCAACAATAGACCACTCTGTCAGGATTTTTTGAAACCTGATAATCCACGACCACAACTAAGTTAACTAGCCATAAGTTATAATTTTAAATTTATCTTTAAGTCTACTCATAAGTTAAATTAGGAAGATAAAATTTCTAAATTAAATTAGGATCAAACCAATCCGTCCTCAAAATTTAACCTCTAATCTCCCCATTTTCTTAAAGTTTTGTTCTCATTAACATCCTCACCTTCCTTAAAACTCATTCTTCTCCTAACAGTCCCTTTCTTTTCTTAGATTTTTTTTTCTTTATTTCAAAGCTTAAAATTATTGTTTTGACCCTCTTTTCAATCTACCATCCATTACTTAACAATAGAAATTAACTACATACAAAGAGTTTCAATAACTATTCATTAACCTCCAATTAAAATCAGCTAAATAATAGAAAAGGACACTTAATCTTATTTGCTCTGATGAAGAGCTTACCCACGACAGTAGCCACGACCCCAAAGCAATGACAAGGAAGAAGAAGAGAAGGAAGGGACAAGAAGAAGAAGAAAAGAGAGAGGAGGAGAGAGAGATGGATCCTATTCCTTTCTTTCTTTTTTTTTTGTTTCTAACTTACTCACACACACTAACACATATATACACGTGGGGACAGAAAGAGGGAGTGAGAGGTAGAGGCCTCTACTCAGTTTCTATTTTCCAACCTACACAAACACACAGACACACACAGGGATGGAAAGAGGGAGGGCATGGGAGGAATAGAGAGACAAGAGAGAGCATGGAGATGGCAAAGGGCAAGAGAGAGGAGAGAGCGTGAAGGAGAAGGGATTTCTATTCAGAGCTAAAATAAGAGAGATTTTCATTTTTTTTCTTTCTACGGTGGGTTGTACATGGTTGCCCTGTGAATGGCCATGGGTCTGCAACATGTGGCCCCCATGTGGCATAAAAAATAGCCATGGACGGGTCGAGTCTTGCAGCATCATACGAGATAGCATGATTTGGAAAGACAACAGGCCTTATCTATGTAGAGTGTCAAGATGCATTGGTCACCACTTTGCTTTCCTTCATCGCCCTAAGCACTTGGATTATCTGATCAACCTCGAAATCTTGGATCTTTAACCCTACTAGTTGGGCCCACTTGATGATTTACTCTGAGTCAAAAGAGTGGGAAATGAGTTTTGATAATGTCAAAGAATCTCATAAGGCTCTAGTAACTGAAACAAGGATAGATGAGATTTTTTTGGAGCTCAGGGATAGGGCTGACAGTCTTCTTTTTCCAAGTGGATAGAAGTTTCGATATAGCATGTTTGATAGTGTGATGGGCATTGATCTGCTGCACCCAGCTACCACCCAGAAAGTAGGGGCACTATTATAAGATTGACGACATCTAGAGAGTAGAGAGATCAATCACTAGCCCCAATATTTGATGTTGCTGACGGTCACAAGGTGGTAGATGGGATTTTAGATCCTAGAGAAGGAGAGTTGAGGTTCTCTCCAAGGGTGAGTTTGCATCATTATCTTTAAGATCAATACTTAAACAAGGTAAGGTGCATGCCCCAATATTCAAATAGCCCATTTCACTAACCTCCTAGACACTTTCATGGGCTCTATTTGGGCTTTGGTTTAGGAAAAGATTAGACTGTAACTATCTGATTCTCATATTATCTTGTGGACCTTAGGGGACATCCAACTAGCTGACCCTGAGAGAGAAAAGGGCCAATTTGCGTTCAAAGAGGTGGGGTTCCACAACCTGATCCTTTATTGCCTTTTCATTCCAAATAGGACTTAGCTCCACACCCAGGCTAATTAGGTTAAAAGCCATCAAATCATTATTAGTCTCAGAGTCGGGTCTCAACTAGCATGACATAGGATCTAGCCAACCCTCAAGATAAGTTGGAGAAGAATTTGAATTTGAATGCCTCTGACCATGTTTTGATAAGCCGAGATTGATGAGGATCGAAGAAGGAACTATCGAGCTCTGGTGGGGAAAAGAATGATGCAGATTTCTTGTAATTAGAACAAGATTAGAAGAAATTAATGCATGATGATACGAGTTTGGAACTCAAATGCACTTGCCCTTCTCCCATCGACTAGCCTAATGTAATGATGCTTCAACTAAATTTAGGACCTCTTTTGCCTTCTCTAATAGACTTCCAAAAACATCAAGGTTTGGAGATTTATCCATTATGGACACTTAATCTATTTCATTATCCTGAGCTGAGAGGCAAAGTTTGCTTTCATCAATGGGTAGATCCTTTTATGAAGTATCTCTTTGTCACTTCAATCCCCATAGTTAGAAGAAGAAGAGCTTTGATCTCCTCCCTACAAAAGCACATGTTAAGCCAGAATCATAATCCTGGAGGAATATAAAATCTCCATGCTCTTGTATGTATATAAGATCAAAAGGAGGGGGGAACATTGTGCAAAATCAACCACATCTATGCCCACCATATAGATGAAGTCACCGGAGAGCACATTCACCTCCTCCTGCACATAGAGATTTTCTTATTAAACATTGAAATGAAGAAAAATTCTTGATCTTTTTTATTACCAAAAAAAAGGTAGCGGAATCTACTTTAGCAAACCAAAACAAATTGTTAGTCAACAAACTGACTCAAGGCTTTTGCAAATCAGAAAGAGGCCCTCATTCCTTAATGTTCCATGGGGAGATGGAGGAAAAATGCCTAGTGCAAATCTTATCTCTCAAGTGTATCCAGGCTCTCTCGTCTATGGTGGAACTATCAGGGTTGCGGCCAAAGTACCCTCAGCTCCCAATCGAAGCCAGAGGCAAGATGAGTAACCTTTTGTTATCAAAATATTGCTTAGTATTAATTTTGATGTACTGAACTTCTTCAAAACATCTCCTAACTTCATTATCCATGGGGAGAAAAGCAAGCCTCTTAGATGGTATGCCATTTTCCACCATTGATCAAAAAGTCTCCTTCTTGGTGGCATGACTACAGACTCATGTGGAATGCCCTGTACTTATATCGATAAAGCAAATTGTTATAGCCCAAGACCCAAGCCCAATTTAAAAAAAAATAGAACAGGGAACCGGAAGAAGACTCTCGATAGGAGTCTTCTTCTCCATTTAACCCACCATGATCAGGAGTCCTAGGACGACCAGGAGTCCTAGGGCTCTCTATAAAGAGACCTCCCCTTCCTAAGAGACCGTCCACTGATCTTTTCCCCTCTTTTCCTCCCTAATTTCTCCGATTGAAGCTGCGGCTCTTGATTCGTGCTCACCGTGATTTCTCGCCGACGGGATCACCGGAGGCCGAGGTAAGCTTTCCTCCTCTTCCTCTCTTCTTTCTCCTTCTTCCCGTGCCTCTATGCACGACTGTCGGTGACGGATGTCGTCGAATTTTATCGAAGAAGGGACCCCTGTTTGGTCTCTTCTTCCCTTTGGTTTTCTGGCGCCGGCGATCACTGCCGACCGCCGGCCTTGCCTCTCCGAACTCGAGAGAGTTGCCCCCCTCTGCTGTCGGCCTTCACCGTGTCGACCGTGGCCTAAATGGCCGGTCAAGGGAGGGGACCTGCTGGTCCCTGTTTCGGCTAGGAAGGAGCCCGAGAGAAAGAAGAAGAAAGAAAAAGAAAAGAAAAAAG
>KE509413.1:21925-39899 GCA_000441515.1 Elaeis oleifera | reverse complement strand
TTTTAAAATTATTCCGCCCCAGATTTGATGAAATCTGGAAGATCCTACACAGGAAAAAGGCGATTTTTCCTTCAGCGAGTGGTATCGAAAAGATCCTGTAGTGGTGGTGTCCTGACTAGACATCCCCAACAATTGGTATCAGAGTGAGACGGTACTAGCACGAGGTTGCGGTGGTGGTAAGATTGAAGATGGAGAAGATAGGCGCAATCAAGATGGAGATCGACTGCGGAGGATTGATCGATGCTCTTTTATGTAAGGAGTCGTCTACATGGAGGATGCCAGTAGGAGCCCAGTGCGAGGTGGAGCTCCAGATGAAGATAGATCGGGCACGGGATGGGAGACTCGGGAGAAGGATATGCGACATCGCTAGGAGGCTACACCGAGCAAGTCTCAGGTCAGGAGGTGCTGTGAGGTGTACAGCATATGACGGAGATGGGATTGAGTGGTCTGGCTCCACTCCCATGTTGCCCATTTATGAGTAGCAGACGATTGTCCCAGGACATGGGGACGAGATCCAGAATCTCTCGAAGTCAGATGGAGGCCGAATATCGGATCGAGATAGAGATTGTTAGGAAAATACCTCGAATTAGTGAAACTTAGATGCAGAGAAGTCCAGCTCGAAGAGTGCATTGCGAGGAGCTCGGAGGTGTGGAGCAGCAGGGCCCGCAACGCGCAGAGCAGCAGGGCCTGCAGCACCCAGGCCTGAAGGCAAGCCAGAGGGCTTGCAGCACGTGGCCCGGCCCAGGCCAGCGTGCGGATGCACGCAGCCCAGGCGAGCGCGTGGCCCAATGCGCGGCGCGTGCGGGCCGGTCACCGGTGAGATCCAACGGGCACGTGTGGGATGCGGCTTGTATCTTCACGCGGTCTATCGCGGACTGCCGGTCCACGACAGGAGGCGTGGCCACGAGCTGGTTTCCCTTATGGTTCTCGTGTGGTCCACCATGGACTGTAGCTCATTTTCAGGCATTTTTTGGGTATTGATGTGCAATCGGACGGTCGAGAGAGATGTCGGCCGCGATCCAATGGCTGTGAGCTGTTCCAGGAGATCAGAGGATGTGCAGGGGTGCGAAGGGCGCGATGGGGCGCAATCCAACGATCAGTTTTCGATCTGAGGCACGATTGGACAGTCGAGAAGCTGTTGGAGTCCTTATCGAGCTGTAACTTCAATATAGGTTGGATTTTAGGGCTTTAAGAGCCCTATGGGCGAACAGAACTGTGTGTGTGCAGCCGTGAGGAGTCCGGCGAGCAGAGAGGAGGCATCAGTGCAAGGGAGGCTCGTGCAGCTATCGGAAGGAGTCCAGCAGAGTGCCGAGTACGCGCAGTGGGCAGAGTAGACCCTACAGAGCACCGACAGAGGATCGGAGGCAAAGCAGAGCGTCAGGCAGAGCAACAGTGGAGAGGCACGATGTAGCAGTTTGCTCCACAGGAAGCGTCCAACGGCATCGAGGATCCTGGTACTGGCAGGCCTGTGAGAGGGTCTCTTTGGGGATTTGAGAGAGCTTTTGTGAGGGTAGCTTCTAGTTGAGAGAGGGTGGTATGCAGAGAGTTGAGAGTTGGTGTTTTCTTAGTGTTGTTTCTTTCTCATAGTGAAATTTGCATGCCCCATGGAGGCAGCGCTTAGGTTGTTTCACGTACCTGATTGTCTATATTGTTTTTTCTTCCTGCTGCGATGCGAGTGGTATCGAAAGGTCCAGTGGTAGTTGTGTCCTGGCCAGACATGCCCAACAAGAAATGCTATTGTAGTATTGTTATTTTTTATATAATTTCACTCAATTTGACTGTGAGATTTTGAGAAATTACTTATAAATTAATAGATAAGGCAAAGTAATGCTTGTTTCTTTTGTCATAAATTTCGCATATGTTGATTTATCATACAAATCGAGCCCGACTAGAATTTGGGCCCGAGTCGGATCCAAATTTTTTAGATTGAGATCGGATTATACATGGATCTGATCCGACCAAATGATTCAATGAGGCAAATTTTTGATCATGGACCCGATCCGATCTGACCCGATTTTTATTGGGTTGGATCTGGGTCCAATATTTGAATCCAATCAAGGAACCGGGTCGGGTCGGGGTCACTCATGACCCAGTCCGATCCGACGCATTTGCACCCCGACTTCTAGGGTAGCGATAAGGGAGGTTTCCTACCCTTGGAATGGTATATTAGGCTTTTAGCATGCTCCTCTTCTTGATACTGACATTGCTTTGATCAGGAATTGCACGATGACTTATAATTAAGGGTTTATGTCTGGTTGGAATCTGGTTTAAAACATTCTCAAAACATTGGTGGCCCATTTCTTGATAATAGAAGTTGATCCCATATATAAGGGCTATGCTGAATGCATGCTTGTGCACATGCATTTGTTCATTGATTATGTGCTTTCATCCTATGTATGTGGTGGGCTTTGTGTGGATGATGCTATAAATCCTTACATGTTGTAGTAGTAGATGATTCCTATCATGTACATGCATAAGTAGAAGTTTCTATGTGGGTGTTGGATCTGATATTCCATTTGCCCTCCAAAGAGTAATTTATATCTTCAAACATGCATGTACAAATCTGTGTTGTGGAGGTTAACCGCTTCTCCATGTATTTTGAAATAATCTACACTCAGCTAGCATGTCATGTCATCTTTTCCTCTTATCTAGGCTGTTTAGTTAGCTGCAGATGAGCCGCCTCCAACTGCAGTTGCATTAATCTAGTTGTAGGCTGTGGTAAGTTGCTTACACATCATTTCACTTGCATAATCAAATTTATAGTGGAAATATGCAATCTTGGATGTCCTTAACTGATGCATAACCTCTTATCATAGCTTGAAGTTCTTTCTAATTCAAGTCCTACGGCCATCCCATTCTATTCTCTTGTGCATGTTCATCATACATGGATTACGATTATCTCTTCTGAAGAGAAAACTTGACTCCATCTACCAAGTCCAGTCTAACAAAAGTAATGTTTCAATATATGTATGGTGAATGTTAATTAAACAAGTAATGCTTGGGGCATTCTACGTTGGACCAGCACAAAATTCATCTTGGAGCAAGCTTATGACATCATTCATTAATCTTCCTCCATAGTTGGTCTCTTAGAACATCCCTGCAAGAGCAGGAATTATTTCCCTTTTGTTTGTCTCTTTGTTAAAATGAAATCAAGCTAGTTAGCATCCTGTCATTCCAAAGTTTCTACTTATCAGCAGATGTGTAGCTAAATTTAGGGTAACTTTGGTTGGTTCATTTCTCAAATAATATCTAAGGATTGGGTGGCAGTTGGAGAAACATCCTCTTCCTATTACCGATTATTTACTATTTGTGATTTTTCCTGCAAAACAGACAACTGGCAATCAGGATTTTTGTTGAAACCTAGTTCTCCAGGCCATTTCCTTTGAAATCCAACATTCCTGAAGCAAATATCTTCTAGCCCAGCTACAATTTGGTTATCCTAGCCTGTTGGGAATTTTGAGATCATACACAAAGCTTCAACAATCATTTGTGATGATTTTGTCTTATTCTGAAGTGGAAATGAACTTTGTAACAGATACCACAGGAGCTGTCAATTCAACATTCTGAATTTTTGGTCATAGTCAGATGCACTTATTCTTTTCCCTTTTTTCCTTTTATGGTTGGTCACCTTTCAATAGGCGAATTTTTCCATCAAGCTTAACATGTTGCTGAGAAAATTTTGTGCTTTTGCAAGAAGTTATTAGTACTGGGTTTGAACGATTTGTTCTTTCTTTTTCCCATTGTGATAGTTATTTATTATTTGTTCCATACTGCAGCTTGCATTTAGTCTATACTTTTGAACCTAAATGATCAAGCTTTGCCCCAAAAAGTTGAATTAGGCTTGAAAAGAAATCCCCACTCCAGGATTTGTTTGAAAAAGGAAAAGCAGAAGAAAATGTTTTCTGACTTTGACTGGTCAAAGTGTGTATATCTTGATCATACAAAGAGGAATATAGGGTGTTGAAGCTTGCCAATGGCCAAAATTAGATCTTAAGCTGGATAGATGTTCTGTCCTGTGTCTTAATTAAATTTGTAATTTTCTTTTATGATGGATGTTATGATATATCTATACTTGTGGTAAGCTTTTTATCTCTCTACTTCTTGTTCGTTCCTTTCTTTTAATTCCTGTATTCTTCTTATTTTATTGCATAAATGCATGCTATCTAAAAAAGTCCAATTTAACCTTGGTTTTTAGCAAATATGACCTAATTCACGACAATTTATCTAATTTAAACATCATTTTTGGTATCAGAAGGAATGTGTCTGTTCTGTCAGTAATAAATCTGTTAGAGATATTAAGCGGAGTGGTGTTATAGTGGATGCATATTTAATACGTTGCCTACATGCAATTTTTTTTTTTAAAGCAGATGATGTGGTAGCCTATTCATGGGTTTTCTGAGTTGATCCTTTACTGCATTGCCTTAGACAGTAGGTGTGAGTGCTTTTCACAAAACATGTTTAGCTTAGTGTGATATTATTGTGTTGGTTTAGTCCAACAATTTCTAAGCTTAGTACTACTGAAACATATATGCATCATTCCTCGCCTCCCCGGAGATGGACCTAGTTTCTGAGATATATGGCTAATATACAGATTTATTTATAGTCTGCTTCTTTCCATGTTGATACCTTGACCAAAGTAAATGTGGAGCATCAGCATTCACCAATATCAAATGATGTGTTATCTGTCTCTAACTAAGATGTTTGTCATATGTTGATCATAAGGCTCTTTCTTCCTTCTCTTTGTTTCTCTTTTGGTGAGTGCAAGTATGGTTGGCATGTATGCATGTGCATGCATGCATGTATTCATGCATGCATTCATGTATTTGTATGTGTATGCATGCTTTTATGCGTGTATATATGTAATACATGCATGTATGTATGTGTCTTATGTACGTGCGTATGTGTATATCTGTGTGTGTATGTATGTGTGTATTTATGTGTGTATGTCTGTTTTTAGTGTTTAGGGTATGCATGCATGCATGCATGTGTTTATGTGTGTATGCATCTATGTATGTATGCATGTATCTATGTTTGCATGGATGGATGTAAGTAGGGGGGGGGGAGGCATAGCTTATACCCATGATTTCATCACCTTTAATACCCCCCGCTTTTTTTTTTTTTAACTAAACATACCCGAGTGTTCCTACAGTTTTATTTTTCTGCATCATTTGATCTCTTGATATTTTTTTCATTCCTTTAACTGACCACCTACTAGAAATTCTATTGTCTTGTCTTAGATAGCACTCTTTTCTATGTTTCAGCTTGGATTACTAGTTGGATTAACTTCATGAGTATCTGTCAGGTAGGTCAAGCTTGCTTACTCTACACCTTATCCTAGTTACTCCATTCCCTTGTCTACCCAACTCAAGCAAATATGGTTCGGATCTATGATTCATGCCTTATTATTTTATTACAACAACATCAAAACTCATATTTTGTGTATTAACTACATTTTTGGAGCATATGAACTCACAATTTATTTTATTCGATCCATTAACTTTCATTTCTTTACTGTTTTAGTTTCAAATTCTTTTAATTCTTCCTTTTGGTTAATTTTTGATACGTCTTCTCTTAGTGTCTCTTCATATTTTAGCCTGAATTAAAACTGTACGCCCTTTTGTCTACATTCACGTATTAATACTTTACATTTTGGGTGTCTTCAATTCTTGTCATCGTCTCTAAGTTCACAATCCTGTATGCTACTACCTTGTTAATTTGTTGAATCCACTGTAACACCTACATTTTTCAGCTTTTTTTAATTTGTTGTTTGTTCTTTTAACATGTTCAATTTATCTAGCTTATTGCCTACTTCAGGAGAATGATGATTTCTTTTCTGTTGGATCATCTGGAACAAACATCCAGTTAAGTGTGATTGCTCCATCCTGCTCAGTTCTAGGTTTTTGCTGACTCGAACTTCTTTGGTTAGGTCGATCCTTCTGCTTATGTAGGTTCGCTTGTCTTATGTGTCGATTGTTTGTTGTTGCACATCTCAAATGCTTTTTAGCCCATTTCATGACTTCTTGCTAGTACTTCATGATTAGATCTCTGTGTCTTCTAATGGTCCTTGAAGCTTTCACTTTATCCCTCAACTCACATTATTGTATTTTGATCTCCTATTTTTTTGGTTGTCAATTTACTCGCATTGTGCATACTTGGATGATCCTGCTTTTCTTGCTTAGATTCTGATATCTTTGACACATAATTCAACTTTTATGGTGCCCTTCTCTGTTTGGTCTTCTAGTAAACAGTTTTTTTTTTTGCTCAATTTTTACTCCATATTCTCAAACTGCATGTTGCTTTCTTACCACCGTGCCTGGTAACCTTAATTTAGTCAAATTTGCTTGTACTTTAAGACTTGTGCATTTTTATCTATTTACTAGTCAAGATTTCTTATGTGCATTCTGTATTAGCTGTCTTACGTCTCAAGCCTCGATGTTCATAACCAACCAATTACACTCCAGGTGCATGAACATGTTCTATGGTAATTTCTTTGGATTGCTTCATTGTATCAAGATGCTTGAAATGAGAAGTAGCTAATCCTACCATGTGTGACTGTTATTGGTGTCTTGATTTGCCTTCACATTGCTTGCCTGCATATTATAGCAATGTCTGCTTATGATTTTGAATTAATGTTATGGCTAGTCTATCTAACTGCTAGTTGGCTTTGCCAACTAGCTAACTTTATTGCTGGCTTAATTCAACATCTTTAAATTTGTAGGGCTTTTTGCCATCTAGCTAGCTCGTAATCCTAACGTAACATTGTTCAATTCAAAAGTTCACTTGGGCATCTAATTTATTGCTTGAGGCTTGTTAATTCCACATCATTCCCATCCACTAGATTAAGGACCAATTCTTGTTTGATTTGTTGTTGGTTGCGCTAGTGCTTCCAATTGCTCACTTTTTTTATCATTGGCTGTCACATCCTTTTAGCATTCTGTCATCTTCTTTTGTCAGTTCAGCACCTCAGCCATTTTTCCATCAGTCTCTTCCATTGTTTCTTAGATCCTCTCATACCTCATGTCCATAATCTACTGTACCTTGTTGTCAGTTCCTACTTCCCGTGGTGAACTAGTGGTGTAAGGTTCATCTTGAATTCAACATGTTGTTAGAGAAAATATCCAAAGCCTAATGTAACTGTATAAACATTAGAAAAGGATGTATTTGTATGCTGTCAAAATGGATTGTATGTTGCAAGAGTTATTCCTGGGTTTTATGCACAAACAATGCATTTCATACTTCTAATGTCTCGCTACCAATGTGTGATGTCTGCTTGGATATAGCAGGATGCATATCAGCTTGAGAAGATAAATGCAATCTAATGAAGTTGGTCACAATTAGTGGAAATTTCAGACTGATTGCTGATGGTAACTAAAGAACAGGCAACTTTACAGGATAATCACACTTTTTGAGAAGTTTACTAGGTCACTAGCTTATAACCAGGATTTACTACCATCACCCTAATTCCTTGGATGGGAGGAAGGTGGTTATGTTATATGATTTTAAAGAATTATGGTCTCTGTATCAGATTTTATGAGAACAGGCTTTTATATGGTATTTGCATAGTCAAATTCCCAGACAACTATGGAAAAACAGAGATTGTCATTTAGTCCTTGAATTCAAGAAAGAGTCCACTCTAGCAGATTGGATATGACAGTTCCATTGCAAATATTTGACATTTTTGGACTATAAAGGTTAAGGTCACAAGCTGCATCCCCCAAACAGAAACCAAGTTCTTCTATAACTGATGTTGGTTAGCTTTAGTTGGTAAAGAGAATTTCACACTTGTTGCTATTCTCAGGATGAAGTTCATTTTAGGATAACATGATTCTTTTAGGTTTTTGTCATGTCATTTCGTTAGGGATTGAGCTAGTAAAGTCTTTTTTTTTCTTTTTGTCATCAAATGTCTAAAATATATTTAATGACTGAGATTATTTGCTTGTGGATAGCATTTATACAGAATTTTACAAGTAACTCGAAGTTTTTTTTCCCTATTTTTGAGAATTGATGGCATTAGTTATTCTATCCACATGTGGTACTCCATGTGTGGGATAATATTTGAACTGGCTCTTTAATGAAGCATTTATGCTTTATAGTAAATATGATACTAAATATAAAAGTTTTGCCATTTTTTCTTCTTCCTTCATCTGTATGCTGGTAGACCCTTGGTTGGTTGTTCCTGTTTGCTAAGCTTGAAATAGTTATAGTTAATATTCTGGAACTTCATGCACCCCACCTTTTAGGGCCCCATTCCTCTTCCTCCCACCCCAGGAGCAAAAAAGAAAAATCCTCTAGTGTTTAATTTTAAGCCTCTCTAGTACTTGAACATAAGAATTTCACTCCAGTCTAAAAATGCTATTGTCAGGTTGACTTTGAAGTACTGAAATATTTCAAAGTTGGTGGATCAATTTCTTTTTTATTTGGTTGGCCATATGATGATGGATAGAGCTTTCAGTATAAGATTCAATTAAAAATTGCATATAACATAATTTTGAACTTTATTTATTATTCCACATTCCATGTGTTGAAATTGTCCACATGAATCGCCCTTCACTTCTCTCTTGAGACCCATTTCTTACTCCTTTCCACATTCTTTCTACTATAAATATGATCTGTAATAGATTGAATTTATCAGGACCTTTCACCTACTTCCAGCTGTTGGATTATTCTGTACTGCATTGCTGATCTTTCAAAAGGATTGGGTTCAAAGGTTAGAGGAAGGTTTGTTCAGTCAACAAATTTAGTCTTAGTTCTTACAATAACAAGAATGTTGAGCTAAGTAAATATGTCTATATCAAAGACATGAATCTGGATTGCACTCAGGAAATGTTAATGAGGAATGTGCATATGTAGAATAGTTGCTTAATTTCTTCAGGAATTAGGATCACTATCTGGATATCAAAGCAAGAGAGTTTATTTAGTTGGAAGAACTCGACGATTTGCTCTTTATAGGAGTAAACAATGGTATAAACTGAAATTGAAGTCTTAATTTTCTGGTTTTTGAGAATTATCAGTATTGTTATGACTTGCAAATTAGTTGGAGGGCATGTTGATCATGGTTATGGTGGATGACATTCAAGCCTTGAAGCTATTTGATCACTGTTGTGATTTGTGACCATCAAGAATCTGTAGCAAATAACATTCTCAGCCAGCTTGGTGAGGTGAAAACAAGCTGTTATGCCATGTTAGAAAGTTTTGCTCAGTGGCTTGGAACAGTTATATGTACCTTGTTTGATCATAAGTTAGACCACAATAAATCATCATATCTGATGTGAAGGGATTTATGTTGGGATAATCTTCTGCAAGTCAGAGTTTGCTTTTGAAGAACCAAGCAAAGCATCAAAGGAATCACATCTAATTAGAGTGTTAAACCTGTTCATCCAATTCTCCACTTGATCTGCTTGATCTTTGATATTAGATTAAATATTATTCTTGAAGTGCACATTATATCTTAGATAGCAGTGCAAGACTAGGTCCACAAGTTCCAAGTTGGTCAGGATCTTGTTAAGTGGTGTCGCTTATTAAGGCTTCGACCATGACAGAAGGTTTTCTAATATATAAATTAATTTCAACTGTTTGTTAGTACTAAAGGATAATAGATAATGACCAATATGGAGGAGAAGAACAAATGGAAGATTTGAAGGCTCTGACAAGTTGGCTTCTAGCAATTAAATTATCATCCAACCTCATCAACTATATTTAATGGGAGAAGCTTAGGTAGCCGGACCCCTATTATGTAACTAGACGGTCCTTTATAGCCTGATTATTTTTAATTGAAAGGACATATAATAAATCCCTATATAATGAAAAGGACATGAATTAGAACCCCAATGCAAATAAAATAGAAAACAAGAAAAGTAGTAGATTTTGTAACTCATCTCACCTCCTATACCTCCAAGAAGGCAAAGAGCGAGTCTCGTTCACCCTTCTATCCCCTTTGTCTCTATTTCATTTCCTTGAAATAGAACATGTGTATGGCATGTGCCTGATACTGGTTAACTGTAAGTTACAAATATTCTGACTCGAAATTGGATCATTTATGAGAACAAATGCCCAAACTGATTTTTGGCTTGTATAAGAACCATTTGTTTGAAGTCATAAGCAGATTTACCATTTTAATCAAAAGCTTAACTGATATTTGTAAAATATATCACCTCTAGAGGAATGTCATTTGGAATTTGATATTCCACACTTGAGCTGTTGACTTTGCATGGAAATGCTTGACCACTTCTTAGCCTTTAGATCCACACATTCTCATTGTGGTCAGGCAAGTCCAAGTCCATTCTGTTCATATACTTAGTTCAAGTTTGCATTTACAAGATTTATTATGGTTTGCAGGATATATCAAAGATTTTCAGGTCTTTGATCCACATAGAGTGGGAAGAATCACTGTAGAGTTGCAAGGCAGGATAACTGATTGTCGAGCACTTACCTATAGGCAGGACATCATGGCTAAGGACATAGAAGATTACCTATTCCACACTTGAGCTGTTGACTTTGCATGGAAATGCTTGACCACTTCTTAGCCTTTAGATCCACACATTCTCATTGTGGTCAGGCAAGTCCAAGTCCATTCTGTTCATATACTTAGTTCAAGTTTGCATTTACAAGATTTATTATGGTTTGCAGGATATATCAAAGATTTTCAGGTCTTTGATCCACATAGAGTGGGAAGAATCACTGTAGAGTTGCAAGGCAGGATAACTGATTGTCGAGCACTTACCTATAGGCAGGACATCATGGCTAAGGACATAGAAGATTACCGGTTGCGCATACTTCCAACACGCCAGGTTTGTGTTGTCAGTTCATTTGTCTAACATGTCATTTCTTGTTTCATTTAGTAACACATCGAAACATTCTTTATTCTTATTTCCTGATTAATAATGTGAGATATGCTAAAATCCTAGAATTATGTGGTGTTAGTTTGCCTAGTCCTGCAGCTCACTAGATCTCTTTGGTTTTGGCACTTCTAAATAAAACTTTCTACTGATCTTTAGTGAAGAAGACACGGTTTTGGATGTTTATTCATGTACCTTGACATATGACAAGCAAAGAAGTCCAAAAGACAAAAAAAAAAAAGAAGAAAGAAAAAAGCATGAAACAAAAGCAAGGCCTCAAGGAGGTCCTATCTCTAAATGGAAAGCTTCCTCTTGTGACTACAAGTGTGGTGGGACTAACCACACCATACACCTTTATTAGTCTAGAAAATGAGTGGTTAACCTTCTATTTGTCTTTCTAGATAAAGTCTCCTCTATTTATTATCGTTCTTATTTTACTTATCAAAGCTCAAGGGTTAAGGTCCATAGGGCACCAATCCAGTCCCCCATGACAATTTGGTGCCCACCTGAAAGGGCTTTATGTTTTAGTTGGATGGCTTGACTGGTTTGCAAAGATGCCAATAATTCCGATCCATTATCACAAGCCTAAAAATCCAGTTATGCTTTCTACAACCTCATCTATCTCAGATATGAAATGATTGAAGTCCAGTAGACACTTACATGGCTTTCTTTTGTATTGCGGGTTCCCTGCTTTATAGGCTGTTTGCCATTATGTCCCTCAGTATTAATTTATCCTTGCTCACTATGGCACTCAAAACACTTAGCTGTCCATAGCTAGGTTTCTTTAACCCATTTTCTAAAGTGTTTCAATGGTCAATGTACTTATTAAATTGTTTGTTTTTTAGTTCATAAAATATTAAACTATTAAAAATACTCTTATTTAAAGTTCATTTTTTTTAAAAAAAGGTTTATGTTGTACATAACTTCTGCTTAAGTTTAAATTAGTCAAGTTTACTTTTTTAATTTATTGTTGTTGGTTGTAAGCTCTTAATATTTGAGTCTGGGATGTCTTTTCACTTTTTTATATTTTGGATATCTTCTCAAGCATGATCAGTGTTTATATTTTCTTATTATCTTGGTACTGAATTCTGTGGCAATCTTGAGTGGGTCTTTGAGTTCTATATAAAGTTTATTTGGTGCTTTTTAGTCCTACTATAGCTCTATGTTGATTAGGAAATTCTTAGAGATCATTCTGATAGGGCAATTTTGTTTAAGTATAATTTATTTTTTAGGTGATTTTTATGGCTTTTTATTGATTCAATTGTGGAGAAGAATAGAATTTCTTCATCCTACTCAACTCAAACCTCTTGAAAAGTAGTAGAAACAAGGAAATTGGTGAAAGTAGGGTTCTAGTTTCTCTTTTCTTCTGTGATCTCTGTGATAAAATAGATTACCATCCCTCTATTTATACTGGTTAGGTTTGCCCTCACATAATCTATGTCAGATTCCTCTTCTAATTGGAAGAGATTAGAGCTGTCCTACAGTAGATATGACTAATAAAATTATTATAAAAAGTAAAATCTTTCTAGAGCTAGATCTTGACTCGAACATTAATTTTGTTTTCAACTGCTTTTTCTAATTCTTTCTGGTTTGATAGATATGCTCAGTCAAAGTCTTTCCTAGAAAGAAATTTTTGTTCTTCTTTCATGGAAAGAATTTTTTTCTTCTTTCTTGGAAAGAAATTTTTTTCCTTTGATTGGCCTGTTTTCAGGCCCTAACATCATTTTAGGCCCCCAACTGGTGTCTGCATTCAACCCCTTGGGGTGGATGCACTATTGTAGCACTCGTGGAGAGCTTTGTTTAGCACCTAGCATGCCAAAAATGGATGCGGGACGAGAAAGTTATGGCCTCCAAAAGTTAAGGTTTGTGATTAAATCTTAGATGTTGTGGATCTCGCCTCCGGACCTTGTCCAGGCCTACTGGGGTGGCCACGATGGTCCACAACAGGTCTGGTGATCCTCTTGGATGATTTATATAGGTTTACATGGAATCTAGAATTTGTTATTTTTACTTCTCACATGTATACTTGTATTAGATAAGAATTAGAGGCTCCTGGTTAGGAGATGGACAATCTCGGAAGACCTTTAGTCTATAAAGCTTTATACTGTATTGTCAGTAAATTATGACTTGAATTAATGAAATTTCCGGTTGTTTCCTCCTTCATCTGTTTCTCCATTTTTATCTCTTGGGTTTAAGGACTTGCACCTTATCTGGTATGACATTGCTCCTACAGTGTTTATTTGTTAGCCTTGCAGATTTTTTAAATAAAAATCTGTATTTATTTTCAGATGTCTGCAACTTTTGCCAATCTAAATAAAATATCATATCTTTACTATGTGTAGAATGAACCTTGGGTCCTTTTCTAAATCACCTTAAATATGTGGGGAGACATATATAAGATTGGATCAACTTTTGCAGACCTAATTGGACTAATTTGTTAGAATGTACTAAATTTTAACCATACATCTCAATAATGTCTCTGAATTACCAGGTCACATAAATTTTCAATTAGTAGCTCTATGTCTTTTGCCATATCATCTTTTGGACTTAAATTTGTTTTGGCATATGAACTTCCTTTTGCCTTTGGCTCTCTCCTTACAGTTCAAGGGATTTCGGAAAGCACATGCTTATGTCACTATTAAGTGGCTGAGAAGATGTTTCTCTGATTTCACATCTCCTATTATATATTGTTTTGATGTTCTTTTGCCCTTTCTATAAAGGCCAAAAATCAGACTGCATTAAACAATTTTAAAAATATTAAAAAACAATCTTTGTTAATTTGGTAATAAAGTTATATCTCAGTCAAGTTGAATTGTCGAATGCACTAAATTAACCTTACTCTTTGTTATATCCATAATATTTAGAATATTGATATAAGTTGCTGACAGTCATGAAGTTGACTGGTTGCCGGCCCACTGAACATCAATTTGATTTATCTCATGCCTTTTTCCCTCTAGAAATGATATATCTCGTTCATTTTAATGAGAGCAAGTAGATTGATGAGAACATATACCTTTAGGAAAGAGAAAACTGAGCATTAGGGCACAGCTAACTAAAGAAGGATATAAACATCACAAGGAATCGGATATCTGAAACCATATAGGCAGTGTTGCATGGACATGGATATGAGAATTAGATTCGGACATGTGTTCAAGGGTCTGCTAGGCAAGAAGAAAAGAAGATACTAGGGCATGTAGAAAAGATACTTTAAACTAAATTATATTTACTTTTAAATATTATTAAACTATTAGAAGATATTATCTGTTAAGGTCCTTTACTCTGTGTGTGTGTGTGTGTTTCTCAAACTTCCTAATTAGCTCAGGAATATTTCCAAGAAAGGGATATTTTGCAGATGTGGTTTGATATCCACATTCTTGGCCAATGTCTATAAGGGAAGGGGGGTAACTTTCAACTTTATTATGATTGGTAGAACTCATTACTAGAAGTGTCCAATTATCTACCTATCTCTAGAAGCTGCACACACACACACACACACACACACACACACACAGAGTCCAGATGTCTGTTGCGTATCTGATTTGGATACATATCTGACATGATTCCTGTAGCCAGACTCGAGTATCTGAATAACACAGACATCCATCCTTGTAAAACTTGATCTACTGATTTCCTAGTTCTTAAGCCTCCCATATGGTAGACAACTTCCCAAACAAATAGTTTGAAGAAGAATAACAACATGATTCATTTTCATTTGTTTTGGAAGTTAAGCCAGCAATAGTCCTTTGTTTCCTTTAATGAGCTGTTAAGTGGGTATATATGGATTACCCTTTTGTGGCTGGACCTTCCCAGAAGCAACATCACTTGTGAACCGGTTGACTTGTTGGAAGGAAACATATGTTGGAAAGAGATGAGATTAATTAATCCACATATTCATCATTTGTAGTCGCAGAAAGATCATTGTTCATCTAGCATTTGACTAACACTGCTTTCATCTCTGGTTGCTTGAGTGTTGTCATTGAAGCAGGTTAAATGGGTTTACCGCACTCATCACGAATCTTAGGCTCCGAAAGTAAATCACACTATATAAGCTGTTATGTCTATGCATGCATATTGACTTTCAAAAGACATCCGTATATTTGTCATGTAAAAGAACAATAGTTTTAGTTTCTTTGGTTTTACATAATATATTTTTTATCTCAATATTGATTAGCTTACATGTGATACTCATAGATGATTCGCTACATGAGACTAAGATTTTGGTATTATTTTGTATTTTCAAAGTTCAAAAAATGCATTGCTGTGTGGCTGTCATGCTTATTTATCTCAACTACCAGGATGATAAGTGATTTTTGCTTAATTTAATTGATTTGGATGATGTAAAATGCATCAAAAATGATGTTTGCCATGCACAGACAGACTGGAAGGTTTAGATGTTAAAGTGCAAACTTATTTGTCTAGTTTATATCTGTCATTGCCAGATTATGTTATTTATAGTGCCTTGTGGATTAACTGATATGGCTATGTTTATGTTAAACTTATCCTAATGTTTATATGCAGTCAACCGTGTTATGCTATGTTAACCAAGTAATGAGTTTAGGGCAAATACTTGAAATGTTGATTGCCTATTCGAATTGATGTCTTATGAAAAGACTTCAAAAAATATATTGTTTGTAGATAATGATATTGTATTTTCCCATTTAACAGTGGGAGAGATGATCAATAGTTTGAATTTGATTTTGCTTTGCTGCAGTGGGGATATGTTGTGATCACAACCCCAAATGGTGTTTTGGATCATGAGGAAGCTATCAGACAGAATGTAGGTGGTCAAGTTCTTGGTTATTTTCATTGACGTCTTGTTATTTGTGTTTCCATGCCAATGAAGGCATTTGGAATCAGAAATATAAAATGTATCACTATCTACTACAGCAAATGATCTCTTTCTATCAGTCATCATGTAATGGTTATCTTTGTCTTTTTTATGCATGGATTTCTTTCCGTGGGTGGAAATTCCAGGGTATGGCAAACAGGTACATGGACAAATTAGCTTGTTAGACCAGGAGTTTGATCTTAACGATCTTTGGACATGCACTCTGTAGCTTACTATCCTTAGCAACCTCTCCTGCAAAAGTGAACAATTTAGCAGGAAAAACATAATGACAATAGAGCTGTTCTTTCTATGGGGAAATGAATGCTCTTGGAATCTTTATTGAATAAGAAATGCTGCTCAGATTCCACGTTTTATCAGAAAATTAACTAGCCAGTGCTTAATCTCTGTCATTTTCAGTTTTTCTTTGTTAAGAAGGAAAGTTATTCTTGTCGGGACCTACTTATTGCTGAATCATCATGAATTTTGATTCAGGTCGTGACCAAAATTTATGGCATATAAAACTTGTTTTCTGAAGAAAAAGGATCCGAAGGAAGCTTGCCACTGTTAATGTTGCTTTCAGTAATCTGTTGACAGAGAATTCCTAGCTGACAAGTCTTGTAAAGAACCTTATCAATTGCTCTAAAAAATTCTTACAAATCTTCCTCACTATTTTTTACCAATTACTCGCCTGAGTAACCCATAATTGAAGGAATATGTGATATGCTTCCGTGAAGCATTCTGCGAAGAACCTTGTGGAATATATAGTCATGCTTACCATTAATAAATTTTTTCTGTGAAGGTTCTAAGCTGAAAGGTACTTAGCAGCATGATACATTAGAGTAGCTTTTCTCATGATGTCCAGCCTGTGTATGTTGGAATTTACTGAATTTTTTGTAGTTGTAGTTCATTGAGTCTTGTGTATGATGGACCACCCTCACCAAGCAGCCTGGGAAACAGTGTTATTCTTTGCCTGGATCAAGCCGGGCTGCATCCAAGCTTGAAATGTTGAGCTGAGCTCGGGCTATGGTAGTTTACTCGAGGTTTGGCCAGGCTGGGCTCAAGCTAGCAGTTTTTGTGTAAATATTGAGCTCTAATTCCGACCCTCGCACCAATGATCGTGTCGAGCTGTGAAGCTCTGTGGCAGAAGATTTTAAGCTTTGTAATATTTGCTGGTGATTGACGTTTCCCAGGTTGTATGCTGCCTATGTTTTGCTCCTTACTAAATCTCTTAATTTTGGTACTCCACAATTTTAAGGTATGATACTCTTGACAGATGGCACGCTTTTTGATTCGAATAGCCTCCAATGCATAGCTGCACTGCGTCTTTATCTTAATTGGTGAATATATATTCATGCATGCACGAGTTGGACACATGCATATAATTTATTTTCTTTAAATGTATTTACATAAGGTAAATTATGTTTAATTGATTCTTGGATAGGTCATCAAGTACTATGTCCATGTTGTGACTAATATTATTTATGCTTAAGCCCATCCACTGGCTGGAATTATTAGTTGTAGCACACTTGCCTCTGTTTATGGTTGAAGCCATTTGGAACTTTTACAAAATCTCAGGCCTTATGGCTAGGGATGTTGAGGAGGATGAATGCACAAATATTTTATCCATGTCCGAATGCAAAGAAACAATTTTAACTGAAATTAAATGGGATGGTTTCTATAATACCTTTAAAATTAAAGTAATTCAATTTTGGGTTCAGTTTCAGTTTCGATGAAGTTTTCGATATGCGACCAAATTTGAAATCAGACCCGAAATTTGTTATACTATAAATTAGGGATGGATTGTTATAACATAAAGTGTATTAATATCCCTAATATCCTTTGGATATATTTATTAGAGGAGTTGATACAAATTATATCATAAAATTATGAATGATATCTTTAATTTTGTTATTTATATGTAAAATTTTGAAATGAGTAGAAAACTAAAATGATTTTTTTTTTTGTAGTTTTTGTTATACTTTTAATTTCAAAAGTTATTTGGATTCGGTTTCAATTTCGGGAAATAGGGATGGACTTCGGTTTCATTTCGATTTTTTCACTAACAACTCCAAATCCATCCTTTGACATCTCTACTTGTGGCCTCCACTTTCTTTGCCCTTATTTTGAATGGGTTCCTCTACATGCCTTCAGAGTTTTATAGTAAATAGGATAAATTAAATCAATCCATGGGAATTAATAACAAACAATTAAACAACAAGATTTGTTAAAGAATTTTCAATATAGTCCCGATATGATTGACCACATAAGACACCATCCAATCAGCTGTACTATTAACTTATATATATATATA
>KE509407.1:36018-46051 GCA_000441515.1 Elaeis oleifera | reverse complement strand
GGTATTTCAATCCCATATAATCAAGATGGTGATCAAATAGCTGCTGTGGTATGGCCTTAGTGAATAGGTCTACTATATTATGTTTTGTGTCAACTCGTTCAAGGATAATATTTTGTCTCTCTATAATTTTTCGAATGAGGTGGAAGTATCTGAGGATGTGCTTGGATCTTTGATGAGACCTAGATTTCTTAGCTTGAATAATGGCCCCAGTATTATCATAATAGAGTGGCACCGGTCCTTCAATCTTAGGAACGACTCCTAATTCCATGATGAACTTCTTCAACCAGATAGCTTCCTTAGTGGCTTTGCTAGCAGCGATGTACTCTGTCTTAGTGATTGAGTCAACTATTGTCTACTATTTGAAACTCTTCCAACTCACTACTCCATTATTTAGGATAAACACATATCTTGATATTGACTTGCTATCATCGAAATCAGATTGAAACTAAATCTGTATGTCCTTCTAGTTTCAACTCTAATCCTCTTTCAAATATGAGAAAAATATCTTTTGTCCTTCTTAGGTACTTCAGAATATTTTTCATAGCTTTCCAATGATCTTCCCCTGAATTAGCCTTAATCTGCTAGCTATGCCTAAAGCATAGGCTACATCAGGCTTGGTACATAGCATAGCATACATTATTGATCCCACAACCGAAGCATAAGAGATTTCATTCATCCTCTTCCTCCTTCTTGTGTCTTAGGACACATTTTCTTGAAGAGACATATACCATGACTTGCAGGCAGATAACATCTCTTACTTGCCTCTACATTAAATCTCTTTAAAACAAGATCTATGTACCATGACTGAAATAAGTCTAGCATCCTCTTAGATCTATCTCTACAGATCTTTATACTCAGTATATAGGATGCTTCATCCAAAGTTTTCATGAAAAATTTATTCGATAGCCAAGTCTTGACTAATTGCATCATTGGGATATCATTCTCACTGAACAGTATGTCATCAATATATAGAACCAAGAAGACAATAACACTTCCACTTATTTTCTTATACATGGTTCATCCTTATTTTTGATAAAGCCAAACTCTTTGACTGTCATATCAAATCGGATATTTCAACTCTTCAAAGCCTGCTTCAATCCATAGATAGATTTCTTTAGCTTGCCCTCTTACTTGAGATAAATCTCTCTGGCTGAGTCATATGGATCTCTTCTCAAGATTACCATTAAGAAAAGTGATCTTGACATCCATCTGTCAGATCTCATAATCATAGTATGCCGCTATAGCAATAAAATCTGGATGGACTTAAGCATAGGCACTGGTGAGAAGGTTTCGTCATAGTCAATTCCTTGTCTTTGTCTGAAACCCTTCACTAGCAACCTTGCTTTGTAGGTTTCTACTTGGCCATCTGCTCCATCTTCTTCTTGAAGATCCACTTGTAGTCTATTGGGGTCACACCCTCAGGTGCATCAATCAAGGTCCATACTTGGTTGGTGTACATCGAGTTCATCTCAGATTTTATGGCTTCCAGCCATCTGTCTGAGTCTCTACTCATGATAGCTTCTGAATAGATCAGTGGATCATCATTCTGAATGATGTTGATCGAATTATCATTCTCAATAATAAAATCATATCTTAGAGGTGCTTGACGCATTCTATCTAACTTTCGGAGAGGAGGTGTGTATTTTGGATATACCTCATCCTTGGATACTTCTGATTGAAGATCTTCTTGTGGTTCAACCATAGGTATTTTTAGATTGATTTGTAGATTCTGAACTTCTATAGGTTCATATTTCTCCTACTACCTCCTTCTTGTATGAACTCATTTTTTAAGAAAACAGTGTACCTACTAACAAATACCTTTTGTTCAGTAGTGTGATAGAAGTAGTATCCATTAGTTTCTTTAGAATACCCTACAAACCTGCACCTATTTGATCTAGCACTAAGCTTATGTCTAAAAATATGTCTAAAATTAATTTAGAAATAACTTCTTTACTCTTAGAAAAGGATAGAGTTAGATTAGAATATGTAAGTTAGAATAATTTCTTATTGCAGATCTGAATTGAATAGCAGATTGAAGGTCAGAGATCAATTTGCAAAGATACGTGGTAGGAAAAAGATTAATCATCTCTATATCTTGGAAGACTTCTGTTATCAATTTAGATTTAAATAAATAAAATATATATAAAAATATAAAAAATCAAAAAGAAGTTTGATAAAAGAGCTTGAAAGATCTCTAAAAAGAAAAATAAAATCTTTTGAGATAAATAAATACCACTAGACTACTAACAAATAATACTATAGAATATATAAGAAAATATCTAATCCTTAATAATATAAATAGATTTAGAAAATAATTTAATAATGATTGATTTAATCGATTCTTTGAGAACTTTAGAAGATCAACAGAAATAGATTGAGAGATTTTACCTATAATCTTAAGGCTTCCTTAAATAAGATAAAGTCTCTACTTAAGCCATAGAATTCATGTCCCTATTCAAAACTACTATTTTAGGTAAATTCTCATACAAAGTAAACTTGAATTGGTAAAAAAAGGCAATGATAAGAAAACTTAAAAAAGATCTTATAAGACCAATAGAAGATTATATAAGACATAACTGATTTTATAAAATCTTATTACTAATCTTTTGAGCTAAAGAATCCTTTGAACTAACTATTTATCTAGAATTAGAAGAATCCTTTGAACTATTATAATAAACTTGCTATTAAATTATTTATAATTTTTTGAATTACAAGAACAGGGATGCCGTCAAGACAAAACTTTTTCTAGAATTAGTCCTTAATTCTTTTGATATACTCACATCTTTATTTTCAGAGACTCAAGAAGCAAGAAAAAGAGAAAAGCCCCTTTATATGACGAACTGAGTAAAAATCTAAAAGCTATAGAATCTTTCCACTCTGATCATCCCCAAAAATATGTTCTATAATTTATAAAGCATAGGATGCTCATCTATTCCAACCTATAAAGGAGTTTCTCCATCATATGATCAGTTTAATCAACCACTTAGCAGAAAAGAATGTTCTTTGAAAGCTATCAAAGAATATATTTATAAAATTAGAAGATAGGTAACACAATCTACCTCTGAACTCATATTTCTTTATAATCTCTGTGAAATACCAGAGATGCCAACAATGATTAAGCTCAAAAGACTTGATTATTGGAAAAAGGTACAAAAAGTTTTGAATTCAAAACTCCAAGAAAATATCTATAAAAAAGCAACTCATCCTGATGAATCAAAGAAGCTTCTCGAAGAACTACAATTGTTTTAGATAGTTGGTCCTATCACAAGCTCTTTCTACCCCTAATCAATATACTTACTAGACTAGAAGAAGTGAGGGCTTTATATAAAGGGCTTGTGAAGTTGATCTCAATAGATTGTACCATATCATATGGTATGTTTCATTCTATTATTTTCACTATACTAAGAGATGTGAAAAAAATCGAGAATATCTTGAAGCAAAAATATATTATGGTATAGAAGAAAGAAGATAGGAGGCATTGAGTATCCCTTTCAAATCTAAACATCACTACTCTTGAGGATGCGGATAATCAAGTATAATTTTGGCCAAGATTGACAAAAGAAAAGAGAAATCTGTCGAAGACTTTGATCCATCTACTTTGATCTCAAAATTTACAAAGTAATATCATATTTAGAAGTCTATTGGGTAGCCAAAAAATTACAACAATAAAAATACTGAACTGATGGAAGAATTTAGGTAACTACCAATCTTCCAACAAGAATATCAATTCAAGAGGACCCCCAAGATCTTCTGCGCAGAGAAAATTTATATCCAGAATGACGTACTCTTCTCAACTCAAAAAATTATTTTAAAAAAATTTGAAGCCATAAACTATTCAAAGAAGGTGTCATATCATGTCTAAAAAATGAAGAAGAATTTGGAGACAACTGCAGACAAATAGACATCCATTTATATTATGGTCCAGAAAGTTAAGCAAGATGATTTTCTCTTGTACTCAACCAACTCACTCTAGATAGTTGAGCTCTATAAAAAAAATATATATTTTACTAATCCTTCTACCAATTTCTTGGTAGAAATTTTTTTTGCAGGTACAATTTAGTGGCAGTTCTATCGGCGACTTTAACAATCAGATGACTACTTTCATTTCCTGAAGACAACTACTATTCTTAAGGTCGGTTTAATTCTCAAAGATGGTCCATCTTCAAAAATCGATCTACACCAGGATCTAAAGATGACAAACAAGCTACAGAAAGATTTCTGACATCACTACTATTCATCTATAGGAAGATTTCTGACACTATATAGAGATGACAAAATACTATAGAAAATCAGACTTAAAATCAATTAAATTCTGATTCGGTTTCGACTTGTAAAAGCTTTCGGATTCCATACCAAATGAAGTTCGTCGGACTTCAAACTGATTGAAGTCCGCATAGTTCCTTTCCTCACCTATAAATAAAGGGGAAGGCATTCGTCCAAGAGGAGGTCGAGCACAGGAGAGGCAGGCCAAGAGGGATTTCGGATCTAATGGCTAAGTTCCTCTTCTTAATCTCCTAATCTTCTTCTTCTCTTCTCCTCTCCTCTCTTCCCTTGTCTCCTTCTTCTAATCTCCTTCATCTTCTCCATGAAGCACTCGTCTTCTTCCACAAAACTCTCTTTTTTTTTCTTAATCTTCTTCATTCGCTTCCTCCATCGCAGATAGGGTTTTGGTTTCTCTGCATAACAAAGCCTCTGCTTTGCTTTTCCTTGATCCATTCCATTAAAAACTCCATTCACATCTTAGAACCTCCATCATTCCTCTTAGTTTATTCATCTCCTTTTTTTTCTTCCACCAAAACCCAACTACATTTCATCATTCTCCATTGGACAACTCGTTTCCTCCTTCTACTCTCCATCATCATCCATTAAATAATCCCTTCTCTCATCTTCTCCACCATTTTCTCATTATAATATTCCACTCTTCCTTCCTTTCATAGTACCCTCCCTAGAATACTCTGTCATTTAACCGTTAATCCATGTGAGGTTGTAAATAAGTGTGTTTACTTGTGTGTTTACTCATGTATTAGTATATATTAGCACTTGTGGTTTGTATTTAAGTTTGTTTAAGCTTGATTAGTATACATAAAGCTTGTACAGTATATATTTCAATTTCATCTGACTCTATGTAAGTGTGCTTTATAATAAATCTATTTTCTTTATTTACTATTTTTAATTATATTTTAAGCTTTCTTTACATTTTAAGCTTGTTTATATTACTGTTCATAGTACTGTAGCCATACTGTAGCTAATTACTGTAGCATATGCACTATACAGTATTATAGTAAAATACTGTGTAGTTTTATTGCGTATTGTAGCATGTTACTATAGTATGATGGTAAACAATCTGAATGCTACCGAAGCTGTGAAGTAAACAATGGATCAGTCTCTTAAAGATAAACAACTCTAAGGTTGGTAGAGATTGTGAAGTAAATAATGAATTAATCAGGATAAACAACCTAAATACCACTTGTAATATACTATAAGATTGTACTAAAAATATAGTGCAATCTATCATGCAATCGCAAAGTAAACAATGAAGCGATTATATGCTAATAGATTAGTTAAAGTATCTTATTTACTTTAAGCTTTTGTTTATTTTTTTAAGTCAGTTTTATTTTATTTCAGCCTTATTTTATCTGTTCCTATATCTATTTAAGTTCTGTCCATTCCACTTTATTTCTATATTAAGCTTTGTTCCAATATTGTACTTTATTTATTTTAATAGTTTTATTTATCTTCTCCATTTTGCTTTGTTCTATCTTTTCCATTTTATGTTCCTGCACTTATATTTATTTGTTCTTATCTAAGTTTATTTCTTTTTTTTCCATTTTGATTCATTCTGCTCTTATTTTGTTTAGTTTTATTTACTACAGCAGTTAGTTTGTTCGTTCTGTTAGTCTTATTTACTGCAGTTAGTTCACCGTTTATAGCTAGAGTTTAAAATTGTTACTTTTATCAGTAGATAATTTGCGGTTTACTTTTATCAATAATTTACTCAGTAGTATAATTTACTCAATAATCTGTTTATTACATTTATGCTTATTTACTTTATTAGTTTATTTATAGTCTTAATCTTTCGTAGCCTTCAGTTTAGTCTATTTACTTTATGCTGGATAGCTTTAGTTTAATTATTTTAATCATTCGAAGTCTAGTTGTAGTTTTATTCTTAATTATTAGAAGTTTAGTTTATCTTAATCGATTGAAGTTTTATACTTTCTAGTTTAAATCTAACTATTAGTTCATATATCAGTTTATATTCAATTTGTAGTCTGTGCTTCAGTTTGCCTTAGCCTTCCATTAGCCTGTGCCTTAGTTTATGATTGCACCTTATGTACTTAGTTAGCCTGTATCTGAGTGTTTGTTAGTCTATCCTTCATCTCCAATCTGTATGTCTATCTGTTAGTCATTTATCTTCGTATCTATCTACTATCTGTTTAGGTATTACCTGTCTAAGTAGGCTTGAACTCCTTTACTCCTCAATTATAAACCATTTTGCTTTTACTCTTGGGTTTTAGACTGTTTGATATACGATGCATGCGGGCAGTATCATACACCTCATAGTTCGTCTATCCATTTACTGCTTCTATGTGTATGCACGTAATCTATCTATTTACTGCTTCTATGTGTATGCATGTAGCCTTTATAGTTGCGTCATACTACTATGACAATCTACTGCTGGGCACTGTGATACTTCTGCCTCATAGTTATCGTGGGTTCCTGATCTACGTCAGGAGAGTCCGTTAGGACTTGCGAAATATCATAATCTGTGGCTATGGCTCTGATCCACTCACACATGCAACACTGCTACTTTCACGCGTACGCACATTGGCTCGGGTCAATTATGGTATTAGAGCCAAATCATGTCGGGGAGGGGATCTGTCAATTTTTAGCTATTTAGCACGGACCGAACATATAGCATGGTAATTCTCATGTTATCCATGAGGAAAGATGTTTAGGATGGTAAGTCATAAATTTACTATTGGTGTCGTCCTATGGCTGGTATTCTTAGATCTCTTACTGAAGAATCTGATGGAGAAAATGAAGATCAGTCCTTTAATTATTATCCTCAGGATCTTGAAAGAATAGAACTTAGACTTAAAGATCTTGGGATAAAGAAACTCTTCAAGTCGAGAAAAACCTCATCTTCTAAGACAAGAAAAATCTCATCTTCTAACTTGAAAGATACCAGACTTCAGAAAAATTCTTACTTTCAAACTAGGTCCTCAAATAAACCTTCAATTACTTTGAGAGAAATAGAAAATAGTCTAAAAGATTATAGTATAGAACCTATTATGGATATTTCATATTTAGATAAAATTAAAGTAAAAAAAAAAATTAGCTAGATTACTTTAGATACCCCATATGGCTCTTATATTGACTCTAATATCATAGAAATAACTGAATTTCCTATAGACGAAGAACTACTAAGAGAAGATTTCGATTTTAATAAAAATAAAGATAGAAAAGAGTGGTTTTTTAATACTTATAATAAAAGAAAAGAGATTTTATAAGAGAATATGGTTTAGTTAGATGAGGACTAAAGAGAGACATATATTTTCTTGATTGGTTCGATAAATACTATGTACAAGGCTTTGAGGAAGCTAATCTTAGAATTCAAGAAACTGTTATTAAAAGGATGTCTAAATCATGGAAATATTGTAAAAGCTTTAAAGCTGAACCTGCTTCTAAGACAATGCAGGTTCAAAATAAGAGGAATAAGAGTCTAATTGAGATTTCTGCCAATGATCTTGATCAAAATTCTAAAGTAGAAGCTCTTCCTGATAAAATCTCTGGACTAGATCAGGTTGAGGAACAACAAAATTATATGAATCATTCTCTTAATCTTAAAGAAACTGAAACTCAGATTGATAGCCTTCTAAAGGGATCTAAAGTTGATCGACATAATTCTGATAATTCATTAGTAAAGATTGATGATTTTTCATAAAGATCGATACTATACCAAATCTCATAGGAGTTGAAACTGAAAATGATTTATCTGAAGAATCTAATGAAATTTTGATTAAAAAAAGCCTTCTGATGAGATCATTGAGGCTTTTCATAATCTCGATATTGATACTGAAGAAAATCTGAATTCTATATCTTTACTAGAATTTTCTGAGACAAATCCAGGCATCAGTTAGTTGAAGGTACCAATCGAAAATCATACTAAAATTATTGAGGAAGATCATCTGGATCAAATTGAGGTACCTCCAACACTTGACCACTTTGAAGTACAATCAGAAAAAAAATTTTAGAAGAATTAGATAAAATTATACTAAATCAATTTGATAAAATTTTTTCTTATGAAACTCTTGAAGAAACTGTTTCTACATTTAAGTTGTATAACCAAAAGATTAGGCCAGATTCTTCACCCGAATTCAAATCTTTAAACCAGCCCATCATAAACCTGTCTCCCTCATCTAGTAGGTCTAGTTCAATCTCTTTGTCTGAAAAAATTTATGAAACCTCATGTTTCTCTAAGGATAAAGAATTAATAATTCTTTAGGAGCTAGTAGTCTCTTAGGAATTAGTAATCTCTCAAAAAATTTTGAGGACAAGAGAATAGTTGATAGGAAGAATATAGTTAGTAAATTATTTATTTCAAAAAGTATCGAAGATAAATCAATTTCTAACTATAATCTAGCAATTCAGATCCCTAGGATAATAAATCCTTATCTTAGATCGACCTTAGTGGATTCACAGTTGACAGAAATCTCTGACAACTTATCTACTATCCATTCCAGGAGGAGACCTCTTGACTGGAATCTTGATGGACTTACTGAATTTCAAATAGCTAACAATTATCATCAACTGACAATGATACATTTGAAAGTCTGTAAGATCTATGTCTATTCACAAATTTCAATTGTCGAGATAATGATAAATTACTTGTTGAGATAATTTAAAGGTTGGTGGAAAAAACCTTTCACTAACTCAAAAATTATGAATATTGTTCAGAAGAACTCAAAAGACCACAATCCTTTAGATTATCCTTTGAACCCTATAGATAAACTATCTGTAGGTATTAATAATCAGTTAGAAAAATTAAGTAGCTTTAGGAATAGCAATTTAGTTGAGTTTAGATGATATAGAGATACTTACTCTATTATATTAGGATCTTCTTTAGGTTTAAATGAATTTTCCTTAAAGCTATCATCTCTAGATTTAGAAGTTAATTTAAAAATAGCTTCTTTATTCTTAGAAAAGGATAGAGTTAGAATAGGATACATTGGTAATATTAGTAAATTAGATAAAATAATTCTTTTGGTGAATCTGAATTGAATAACAAGCTAAGGATAGAAGATCAATTTAGAAAGTTACATTGTAAAGAAAAATAAATGATCTTTGCAACTTAAAAAAATTTTATTATCAATTTGGATTTCAAATAGATAAACTATATATAAAGAAATATAAAAAGCTCAAAAAGAAATTTGATAAGAGAGCTCGAAAGATCCCTAAAAGGAAAAGCAAAATCTTTCGAAGACTATATTAAACCTAATAAATAAGCACTACTAGATTGCTAACAAATAATACTATAGGAAAATATTTAACCCTTAGTGATAGAGATAGATTTTGAAAGAAATTTAATAACAACTGATTTTATCAATTCTCTGAAAACTAAAAGATCAACAAAATTAGACTGAGAGATTTTACCTATATCCTTAGGATCTTAAGGCTTTCTTAGAACAAGATAAAGTCTCTACCTAAGCCATAAAATTCGGGTCCTTATCAGAAACAACTATTTTAGGTAATTTTCCATACGAAGTAAACTTGAATTGGTAAGAAAAGTTTAAGAAAATATTATAAGATCAATAGAAAATCATGTAAAACATAACTGGTTTATAAATCTTATTACCTCGAATAAAACCCTAGGTACATTCTGAAACTGAAACTAAGTTCTTTAAAATACTTTAAATATGGGAAGAAAATTCTATTTATCCAGCATCAGAAGAATCTTTTGAACTGTTATCATGAGACTGTTGGATTTTTATGGTTTCATACATGCATGATTTTACAAAATAAGTACGTAGCG
>KE509405.1:26862-37814 GCA_000441515.1 Elaeis oleifera | reverse complement strand
TAGAATGAGTTCTATTTCTTATACTTCAGCTGTAGAATCAATTATATATGTTATGCTGTGTACCAACCCTGATGTGGATTATGCCTTGGGCATTATAAGCAGATTTTAGGTAGATCCAGAGGAGGATCATTGAAAAATTATGAAAAACATACTCAAGTACTTGAGAAGGATTAGAAATATTTTTTTATATATGGAGGATCTGATTTGAAACTGAAAGTTTATACTGATTCTAATTTTCAATCTGATAAAGATGATAATAAATTCATATCTGATTATGTATTCATCTTGTATGGTGGAGCAATAAGTTAGAAGAGTTCCAAACAGCAAACTATTGTTGACTCAGTCACTAAGGCTGAGTACATTGCTGTAGGGACGCTGCTAAGGAGGCCATCTGGATGAAAAAGTTTATCTCAAAATTGAGTATGGTTTCAAAATTGAACAACCAGTGCCACTTTATTATGACAATATTGGGACAGTTGCTCAAGCCAAGGAATTGAGATCTCATCATAAATACAAGTACATCTTAAGACGGTTCCACCTCGTTCAGGAGATAGTTGAAAGACACGATGTGATCATAGAGTGAGTTGACATCAAGAACAATATAGCGGACTCATTCATTAAGGTTTATCATTGTAGTAGTTTGACCGCCACCTAGATTGCATGGGCATCAAATATATGGGCGATTGACTTTAGTGTAAGTAAGAGATTAAAAAAATTATACCCTATAAGCCAATTACATATGAGATGTGTGGGTATTTTCTGTAAATTATTTTCAAACTCATGTACTTGACATTGCTAATTAATAAAATAGATATTTCGATTCATTATGTGCCGCATCTTATTATTGTTTTAAGATTATAATGAATCTCATAGGCATGGACAATAATTTTAGGGTCGTAATGAGATCATGTCAGTGAGACTAAAATTTTTGACGGTTCTGATCTAAAATATTTGCAATCATTGATTCATTGAGTTGGAGATCAATGATATCGATAAGACTGGCACATCCTATGCATGCTCAATGGTGAGGGTGGTTGATCTCACAACCACTTTTGTGGTGACACTAATACAAGGATGTGGGTGCTTATTAGAGAATGAGTTCACTAAATTGACCTACGAAAGAATATTTGATGGAGTCTTATTTATATATCAGCTGGTTGTTCTCTAGTGGAAGTTATGCAAGTGATCTTTTGACCTAAGATCACCATGGTAGCTTATGTACATGAATTCATGTTTTTGTTCATTTCTAACTTGATTTTCTGATCCTTGTGTGGGGTGTTCTAGATATGGTGAAATATGTATAGAGATTGTGAGTGGTCAATAAGGGATCGGTCACTCCTAATAAGGAGAGCGAACATACTATATGATCTCATAGGTTGATAATTCTGAAAGTCTTTAACCAAAATAGGATGATAATTAGAAAGAATTTTTAATATATCATCAACTGAATCATCATCTTCTGATCAAGATACATTTAGATAAGCAAGTGAGCTTGACATGATTCCATATCCAAAACTCATCTAGGATGTTATATGACTAAAGGATTGAATTGCACGGTAACTTGTCACTGAAGGATACTTTTGATATTTTATCAAATTTTATCTCTTTCAGATAGTCATGATATGTTGTTAGATATTAATCTTGACTTATGGAATCACAAAATTAAAGAGTTTAATTTAAGAATTAATTAGAAAGAATCCTAATTAATTGGTGCAATTGGACTGACTTAGTCTAATCAGATTAGGGTTAAGTCAAAAGCTTGAGTCTACTGCTGATTAGATTTAGAACCCAATAGGTCACACACTTAAGAATTTGATCTTGATCTGATTTAATTAAGATTTATTATAAATTCTAGGGATTATATGCTAGAACATTGTGTTAACCCAAATTTCCAATTATGTTAAGTTCAGTGTTTGAGCTAAGCCAAACTTGTTGCCCTTGACTTAATTGGATTAGATCTAAATTAATTAGTTTTCTACCTAACTTGAAAGTGTTTCAAGTGTGAAAGGACTCCTCCATGCTATCAGGTTGCCCATACCAAAATAAATGCTGCCCATCCTTTTTAGCATTAAGGAAGATGGAGAGTCCTTCTTCTTTAAGACTCTTACCTATCTCTTCATTTCCATCGATTTCTTTATTATCACATGCCAAATAATATAAAAATTTATGGGGCATAGAAGAGAAGGAGTCCTTCTATATGAAGGCTCTTCTATGCTATTTAATTTATCAAAGAATTATTTCTCTACATAAGAAAGTGGAGCGCCAAGAGTTGGCACCCCTTTAGGACTCCTTGCCACCTCTTCTTTCCCTATTTAAATGGGATGCCCCTATGGGATAAGGGTTGAGAAATTTTGAGATTTTGGTGTGTGATAAGAGAGAAAAATTTAAAAAATTTAAAAAAGATAAAAAATTGAGAAGAAAAAATAGAAAGAAGAGAGGTGAAGAAAAGATAAGTATGGTGTGCGTATCCTAAGGTTTGATTTTTCATGTGTTGGAGTACAAAATCAAATCTTAGATTGTGAGATTTTTAGAGAGAAGTCTCTTGGCATGGTTTTAGTGGAGGAATCGAGGGCAAAATATGTTGGTGCGACTGTTTTCGAGAAGAAAGCTGGCAGTGTTCTTGTGAAGAAAGGCTGCGGCACTGCACCGATTGGGAAGGACTTTGATCATCTTCCGTATGGATCACCATTGGAGGACTTCTACTTTGGAGTCTCATGGAGATCACCTTCTTACCATATTATTCATTTTAGCAAGTATGAATTTCTAACTCTTTGCATGCTTGGTTTGGTTTGATCGATATCTACAAGATGATACTAGGGTTTGAGTTTTGGTTGGATAGTTTTAATTATCAAAGCTTTCAATATGCATGTTAAAATTTTTAAATTATATTCCACTACGTGATTAGAACCCAATAGATCAGCTCAACATTTGAAGGAGTTTTTGATCAGCTTTAAAAATCAACAGCCTTTGATCGGTCCAATGTTTAAAGGAGTCTTTGATTGGCTTTAATAATCAACAGCCTTTGATCGGCCCAATATTTGAAGGAAATTTTGATCTACTTTAATAATCAACGATCTTTAATCGGCCCAATATTTGAAAAGCTTTTGTTCAGCTTTAATAATCAATGGCCTTTAATTGGTCTGGCCTTTGAGCAGCCCAATGTCGAAGGAGCCATTTATTTGGCTTCCAATCGATGCAGCCGATCATTGGTTCTAGCATGGGATGGCCTTTGACCAATGCACCCTATGATCAGTCAACACAAATTACAGATGCCTAACCCATGGGCCCTTTCTAAACTAATGATCCTTAGTCGATCGAGCACACCAAAGCATAAGAAAAAGTTTGTTTTTCCAATTGAAGATAAGTTTCCACAAAGACAATACATCAAGTGTTAAATGGATGATAATGAAGCAGTGATATATGATGGAACGAGCACAATACTCTGCCCCAAAAAAGTCTCCCATACTCGGATACGGACGATTCAGAGATCACGGGAGCACTTCTTTATATTCAGAACCCATCGACCATCGGAGTTGGGCCAGAGGCTCCTTCCCAACTCGACCTCTGCATTCCAAGCTTTCATCTTGGAAGAACCGTAGCCTTAGATGCTGAGGGAACCCCTCGTTACTCTCCGGACGAGGACCCCACGCTCTCCCATTGAAGGATGCTGGCTGCTTATCACCTCTATCATGGCAAGAGCACGAGGGACAATCCGATCATCCAGCAGAAGTGCGAGAGGGAGAAAGAGGCGCTCTCACACCTGATGGTTTAATACAACCACCATCCTCCACCGCCCTGATGTGGAATCCCACTCCAGTCGGGAGCCCGATGAAAGTCAGCACTGGTAGGTGGAGGATATGTTTGAATCACCTCAACAAGCCACTAAGGGCCATGCAGAGGCTGCCTCCCAGTGAAGGCCATGGCTTCCACCGCAACCAGACGTGCAGTGCGATGTCCATCCCTATCGAAAGCACAACCTCTATGGAACCCTCATCGGATGATGCAGCCGAAGCCACACCCATCCCAAGTATTATGGCTGAGGGAACCTCTAAGGTAGTGGATTTTTGCTATTGTGAAGTAGGATGGCTATTTCCAAAATCTCCCAAGCCAAATGGAAGTCCACATGAGGAGCCCCAATGGCCCCGATCAAAAACACAACTATCTTCTCTTAGGAAGCGGTTCCGCCATGACATGGCTACTGGAGGGTGAACTATCGCCCGAAACCAGAGAGGGTGGATTTGGGATGGGTTCCAGTAGGTTGGCAGATGGAGTGGGAAGTCCCCTCTATAAATAGAGAAGCATGCCCTAATTGCACCCGAGAGATGTCAAACAGAGATTGGCCATGGGCACTGCCCCTGCCTGGCATGCATTTAATTTGGGCACCTATAGAAAAGCTGCATCACTTCATTTTTTCCCATCAGATTGTAGTGGCAGATCATATTTAATATGGGCACAGAAGCATAGATGCATTCCAAAAATTGTGCGCACGTGCCATGAGTACACCGCCCTCTCGCATTCTTTGTTAGCGTAGGTAGGACTACCCCCTCCGCCTGACCCAAGTTTGGATCCTGAGATGAGGTTGGAGGGGCGTATACCGAGGAAATCCCATCGAGACTACTATGGCTCCATGTTACTCCCTACTTATCATCGGCCACTTTCGACTGATGACTACACGGCTATCACGTAACTATAATGTGACTCATTGAACAGTCGGGATGCTGTTAGCTAGGTTCCAAAGGTTTCCTCAGTTCACCCACAAGCTCACTCGTTCGACTGGGTGAGAATCCTCTCGCAGGCCAACAGCAGGTTAGTCACTTGGAGTGAAACCATTTTAAGAGACTTTCAATCCATCCTCATCTGGCTATGATGAACTACATGCTGAGGGCCATGTCGTAAATGATCGGTGGGGCCTCAACTAGTCAGCATAAAGGTGGTGAGTAAAATCAGCCTGGCGGCCTTTGATCGGCCCTATGCTAGGTGACCTTCATTCAAGATGACCCCGGTCAGCTCCAGTTACTGTCAATCATCGACAGCCCGACTCCTAATTGGCCTCGCAAGGTCAGTCTTGACCCTATACCGAATGATGTTCAATCGATCAAAAGCGTAAATTTAGATATGGACACATAAGGAACACGCACTCAAAATAAACTAGCCTTTCTCATTTCAAATGATGGTTTTACAAAAAAAAAGAAAAGAAAGAGGAGGGAAGGAAGAAGGCAAGTGCAAAACTGAGGATTCACTCCTCATTAGAAGAAGAAGAGTTGAACAACTCCTTATCGCTGTTGCCTAGCTGGAGGTAATGAAAGTCCAGCTGCAGCATCATCTTTCAAAGTCAGGCTTTGCAATCTTCAAAGCCCTGGATGAAGGTAGCCGTGGTGGCATCGGTGATCTCCTCCTCAAGTATGGTCGAGGCTCGAAATTCCTCTACATACCAGTCCCGAACGACTATCGAAATCCACAAGGAGTCATCCGGGGTGCGAAACTCCCTTATAGGTTGCAGTCACCTCCTCCCGATTGGAGCTAGCTCGGGTTGCATTTGATGGGTTGGGGGCAGGAACGAAAATGATGTATCGACATCGGTGCTGAAGGACTATCCCGATCCTCTTTTCTCGCCCTTTCAAGGAGGGCAGGCCCCCCTCTTTACTGTGAGCTACTTTCTTAACAGCCAGCTTCACTTCTCTCTTGGAGGGCCTCATTGTAGTTAAGACAGCGGAGAGTCACAAATGCTTCAGAAAGGCATGGATGATGATGCCTGAGAGCCATCGATTTCTTTATATAGACTCCAATTCTTGAGGACCCAATCGCCAAAAAGGCCTCGACGATCCACTTGGCAGTGGGCAGCACATCCTTTACAGTCCCAAAAAAGTTAATCTAGAGCAACTCTTCATGGGCCCACCCATCTCCACATAGTGGCCATCCATTTGCAAGGGGTATTCCCTCAATCCGATTTTATTTGGAGGAGCAACAGCTACCGTATCCGATACTTGAAGTGACAATTAATGGATCCATCCTTCATAAAGACTCTCAAAGTACTATCTCCCAGAAACACTAGGTTATCCATAATGATTATGTGGGATCATGAGTCTAGAGGACCTATGAAGATTGCTCGATTGTCAAGGATTATTCCTCGAAGCTACTCAAGTGCAGAAGCTCGATATCAACATGATCATCATACAAGGAAAGAGCACATGAACGGCTACAGGAGGATAAGCTCTACCCTGATTATTCATCAGAATTCCTCAATGATGGCCTCTCAAGATGCCACCCGCTCAATACTATGGGATGCCACAAACTAAGGGCTGTCTCTTGGGAGGTCAGAAAGATTAAGCTAGGGAATAACATCTTGACTCGATTCGGGCACCTCATAAAACCAGCCTTAAAGCCATAGTTGAACATGCACCTGATCCCATCATCAGAACCTCCAGAAGAAGAATCATCGAGCTCTCTGTTAGCCCAAGGTCTCATTGGAACAAGCGATTTTTTCTCGATGAGGGTGCGGCTAAAATCTACTGATGACCAGCTCTCAGCCTAGGCTCAATTGTGGCCAAAAATTCAGTCATCGCAGGACGATTCTCCTATGGCATAAATATCAGAGCCACTGCATTACTTGGCTCCACCCACATATTGGGATCAGCCCTCTCTGAGGCCTGCTTAAGTCTCGAGATCTTCTCTTTGGCATCATGCAGCTCATGTTTGAGCTGCACGACACGTACTGCTGATTCCCACTTATCCTTTCTAGCCACTTTTGATGACTCCTATGTCGAAGGAACTGACAACTATAGCAGAAGACCCTAGTGGCTGCATCCCATCTTGCCTCTTCGACGATCTTCGATAATCTCTTACACTCGACGGTCAATCTATTCCTTTCCTCGGCATAAGCTTTGTCCCTTGGCCATATAGCCATCCGATGATGCTCAGCCTCCACTGAAGCCTCCCTGAGTGCCTCCCTGATCTCGATAAGCTCCCTTTCCTGACTTAGAGCCTTTTTTCTTCATGTTCTTATCTTTCTTTCCAATTCATCGATGCAGGCCCTAAATGGCACCGCAACCGACGTCAGCAAGGGCTCGACGTTAAAGATGGGGAGGCTGCTCCTGTCGGCAACTCATTGAGACTAGATGAATATGCAATGAGCAGCATGATTTCAAAAGAAACAAAAGCTCATATCATTGATGAAAGTTTTTCTACATAAAAAAAGGGCAAAATGCAAAAAAATTTTATAAGGGATTCTAGCTGCCGACCTTGCTAGAAGGGCTATCAGACGCTGAGCAGCTTCCAACAGGCCTATAGATGTCATCATTGGGGAAGTCGAGGCAGTGGTGTCAATGATAAGGGATGAAGAAGCCTCGACGACCACATGCTCACCTCTCGACCGCCCTGGCGCGACCCTGAGTTCAGGAGGAATGGGCTCTGGTGCTGCTCCTTCCTCATCCCCATCCAAAAAGAAAGATCGGCTGTGGGTAGTTGAGCGATGACCAAGCATCAGCATTCCTCAAATCCCACCTCCCAACCAGCATTAAAGGATGTTTGCCTGAAGGCGACCTTTATGTCCTTGAATTCATTAAAGGTTTAACACTTCTACCACCAAATATCTAGCTTCTGCGATGCACTCATCAACCTTCTTCTCGGCCTCAGTTACCCTCAAGGCCATCTCCCTCCACAATCCTTACTCGAAGGTCTCTGCCTTTCTCAAGGCCTCCATAGCAACTCTCATCTTTTATTCCGCCTTAATGGCCCGTGATTCAGCCCTCTTTAGCTCCTCTTCTTTGTAAGAAAGAGTGGAGTCTGACCTATCCAACAACTCCCTTAAGCTCCTAACTTCTGCCTCCGCCGCCTTCGCTCAGGTGTGGAGTTTTCTGTTTTGCCCACATGATTCGATAGCTCGACAAGAAGATGAAACATCTGTCTAGAAATTAAGTGAGAAAAAAGAGGACAGAAGAATCAAAAAATTAAAGCATCATCATAGTACCTTATGGAGGGAGGTCACGGTGTGCTTACGTAGGCTGACAAAATTTTGCCTCCTAAACCTTCCTTCCTCCGAGGGAATAAGTATCCCCTCCATCAGACCCTAAAGAAGCTTCTAATCATCGAAAGCAGTACCCTAGAGAGCACTGGGTGGTTGGACCCCACCATTGATCGATCCTTCTGCGGTGGTCAGCACGACGAGCTCGATCACTAAGGATGGAGGTCTCTCCTCCCCCTATATAAGGGAGGGAGGTGCCAGGAACCTTATCCGGGCAAGGCATGCTCGGTCGATCAAGAGTCGTATCTTCGACGGCATCCTTAACTAGAAGTTGCCCTGTAAGTCCCCCTCATCGACTAGATTTGGTGGCCCTCACTTTCTTCAAGGGACCCTCAGTGGCCGAAGCTGCCCTTCTTTTGGGAGCATTCTTCTTTAGCCTCACTAAGATGTCGGGCTCCATATCTACAATAATATAGCAAGAGTTAGAAGTGCAAGGAGAAAACGAAGAAAAGACCACTATTCCTACTCACCCCTGGAGACAATCGAACTAAGTCCTGCATTAACCCGGGCCTCCTCGGACAACAGCTTCCCTAAAGAGGAAATCTTGAAGTCCCTAAGTATTTTAAGGTAACCTTCTTCCTCGGCCTCCAGCCTTGAGATATTGCCAACCAAATCCCCGATCGACCCTAGTTTGGCAAACCCCAACTATCGAGCGATGATCGAGAATAAAAGAAACATTCATTCCACGCATGAATAGAGGTGGGGTGCCTTTAATCAAAGGAGGCACACCCTTTTGGATTGAAAGATACCACCAGTCCCTGACATGCAGGTATCTCTTGATGATGAAGAAACCTCGAAAAAGAGAGATGGAAGGCTGTACATTCGCCATAGCACAAGCAACCAAAAACTCGATAATAAACAAAAGAATTTGGAACAAGGGTGCAGAAGGAGATACAGTAAAAGTGAAAGAGGTCAAGAATGAAGGAAGAGACAGGAAGCCGAAAGCTGGCATTAAATGCCTCCTCATACACAACCAATTGACCGGGTGGTGGGTTGTTTGCTCTATTCGTAGTTCCAAGAAGCTCTAGATCAAACTTCAATGAAACTATATACGAGATCCAAATTCGATTCAAATCCTCTAGTCTTAGACAAACCAAAATCATCAGGTTCAAAAGTCGAATCGACCTCAAAACCCCCATGTTTTTTGACAAGATTCTCAGAAATTGCCCCTGAAGAGGTGGACCATTCTCCAGCTGAACCAGCAGACCCTACCATTAAAGAAATCAAGAAGGATAGGACCTGAGGAAGCGGAAAAGGTCCAAATCTATCTTGACCAAAAGAGCAAAGGAGGACAGCCAAGGAAGATCCACTTGAAAGGAAGGAGGAAATAATGAGAGCGACTCCTAGGCGGCTCCCAAGAGTACTACTGCCAAGAGAAAAAAACTCTGCTGGAAGGGAAAGCCAAAAGGAAAAGGAATACCGCTAGGTGGCATAAAAAGGTAGGAAAGCTGGCATCCCCCCCCCCCTTTATAGTTAAGAAAAGATGAATCCAAAAGATCACATATCTTGGCCCACGACAGATAACCTACACATGGCTCCTCCCCATCAATGGCCTTCCCGCCGTCAGTCACCTAAAGTTAATGCACCTGGTCTGGAAATGTGCCCTCCAAAATTTAAATTAAACTCCATAGTTCCATCACAACTGCCTACCAAGGCCTCCCATATCTGCCCTTGAGGCCATAGACCCTATACCTCAGACTCTCCACATCCTCGATGCCGAGAGTAGGCAATACTCCCATCGTCCAATCATAGCTCGGACTCGAAAGTATGGGACATGTGTTGGTAGAAAATCTGCACAGCCCAAGAATGTGAAGAGCCTCAAGGTCCGAGATAGTCAGGCCCAATTCTGGAGAGCCTAGAATCGGCCTCGACTTTGGCCAGCCCCTATGCCCTGCCCAGGTCTGGGAGAAGACAGACACCAAGGACCTGTCGACAGAACATGGTGGATCTCCTCCGAGGTCATGGCGATCCGGGCGCCCGATCTGCCACAACCTGATCCCCAGGGATGCCTGCCAAAGGTGCATGCCAACGAAGCATCTTTCATGACCTGAGGTCCCCCCTGAGCAGTCCTCGATGGCAACTAGATCTCACATCTTATGTCCCTCCTTCCGGAAGATCACTGATGGACCGCCCTTGATAGCCCTCCTGATGCCACTAACCCAACCTCAAACTTATTTTGACGACCTAGGCATGCAGATCACCCGCACGTGATCTGACAAAATCCCAGCAAATTCTCTAAACATAGCAGGTAGGACTCTCTGATGGAATCCCAACAAACTCCCGGAATATGGTGGATAGAATCTCCTTACAGACCGCTAGTACGTAGCCATACATCATGGCAGGTGGCCATGACTAACAACTTAAGTGGCGGACATGTGCCAAGAGGCCTAGCCTGACAGCCTATGGACTGGAACCTAACAACCTCTAAGCTCCGGCTATAAGGGAAGGCAAAAAAGTGGACCCTAAGGTAAGCCATCCTTGTGCCTCTCACACTTCTCCCTCTATTGAACGAGATACTGACTTGAACGTCGAAGGATCCCCATCGAAGCCACCTCCGATCGAAACTTTATCTTGTAAGTCTCCCTCTAGGGTGTATCGCTCTCGACCATCTCCACATTCTCCAGCATCGACCGATATCTCGCACCAACATTATTTAAAAATTATATTTTTAAATAATATTTATTATCAATTTTAAATATTTTTTAAAAATAATATGTTATTATTATTAATAAATTTTAAAATAGTATTAAAAAATAATATTTTTATTATTATTTTAAAATTAATATTTTTCTTCTACTTCAAATATTATTAATAATAAATAATAATATTTTTTAACTTTTTCATTTATCCCCCCTCTTCAAATATTTTTTAAAATTAATATCCTAAAAATAATATTTTAAATTATTATTAGTAATAAATAATAATATTTTTT
>KE509405.1:8105-19293 GCA_000441515.1 Elaeis oleifera | reverse complement strand
CCTGAAGAATCCATCTTGGAGAAGTACAGATAGGTGCCACCTGTCGAGAACTTTGGCTGAGGGTATTTTATACCCAATAAAGGACTAAATGATAAATTCTCCTTTATCAATTTAAAATAGTCCTAAAGACTTTCATCACAATATAAGAGTTTATAAATGAAGACTTATAGCTTATAATGAAAACTACTAAATAATATTTATTAATAATTAATTCATATATATTTACATTAATTAGCACAACCGTCAACAGGCTGATGATTGGCTTTGGGATACAATTCCCAACAACTCCCTTTTGGACTAAAGCCAATCAGTATAGTATCGTATATCCATCATCGATTTATGATCTTCGAACTCAAAGCTTAGTGAATGGGTCGGTCGGTTTTTCTTCCGTCGATCTTCTGAAGCTCGACGTCACCTCGATCTACGATCTTCCAAACAATATGGTAACGATGCAGAATATGCTTTGTCTGCTGATATGCCTTCAGCTCCTTTACCTGAGCTATGGCTCCAATACTATCATAGTAGAGTAGAATTGGACTATCAATGAAGGGTGCCACTCCAAGCTCGCTGATGAACTTCCTCAGCCACACAGCTTCCTTTGTAGCATTAGATGCTGTGATGTACCGCACCTTGCATACTGAGTCGGTCACAGTGTGCTGCTTAGAATTTTTTCAGTAGACTGCTCTACCATTCATGGTAATATGTATCCCAATATTCTCTTGCTATCATCATGATCTGACTGAAAATTAGAATCAGTGTATCCTATAAGTTTTAAGTCAGATTCTTCATAAACAAGCCACTAATCCTTAGTATTTTCAAATACTTAAAGATGACTTTTGTAACTTTCCAATGGTTCTCAATCTAGATTAGACTGATATCTACTCACTATTTCTGATGAGTATGTCATATTCAGTCTTGTATATGTCATAACATACATTATAGAACCCACTGTCGAGGCATATGAAATTCTACTCATATGTTCTCTCTTTTGAGAAATTATCGGACAATTCTTCTTTAAGAAAAAAATTTCATGATCTATCGGAAGATAATCTTTCTTAAAATTCTCTATGCTGAACCATTTCAGTATGGTATTTATGTACGTAGACTAAGAAAGCCCAAGTAGCCTCTTAGATCTATCCTTATAGATCTTCATCCTTACGATGTAGGCTGATTCTCTCAGATTTTTCATGGAGAATTGTGACGATAGCTACACTTTTATTCTCTGTAATATAGAGAGATCATTTTTGATTAAGAGAATATCGTCCATATACAAATAAGAAATATAACCACTGAATCATTAGCCCACTTGTATATGCAGGATTCCTTTCTGTTCTTAACGAAGCCATATGTTCTAATTACTTTATCAAAATGTATGTTCCAACTCTGGGATGCCTGCTTCAATCCATAAATGGATCTCTGAAGCTTGCACACCTTGGACTTTTCTATGGATGTGAATCCTTTAGGTTGTATCATATACATCTTTTCATTCAGCTCTCCATTTAGAAAAGCTGTCTTCACATCCATTTATCAGACTTCATAATCCAGGTATGCTACTATGACAAGCATGATCCGAATGGACTTGAGCATTACCATAGGAGAAAATATCTCGTCATAGTCAATACCATAATGCTAATGATACCCCTTGGTAATCAGACAGGCTTTATAGGTCTCCACCTTTCTGTCTGCACCCTTTTTTTTGAAGATCTACTTACACCTTATGGATTTTATCCTTTCAAGTGGATCAACTAATGTCCATACATCATTGATCTTTATGGACTCTATTTCAAACTTCATGGCTTCAAGCTATTTCTCAGAGTTGGATCTCTGCATCACATTTATATAGGTGATCGGATCCTCGTCATTCTCATCGAGCTTAATAGGATCACCATCTCAGATCAAGAAATCGTAGTGTCTATTCGACTGACACGATACTCTATCGAATCGCCTTAAGGGTAGTTCTATATTGGGCTTCGAGTTTGATCGAATCAAATTCGGTTCAGATTCAGTCATTGGTATTGGTTCTTCTATCCATCGAACTTCATCAAGCTCGACATTAGAGGCACTTGTTCTTTCACTAAGGAACTCCTTTCTAAAAAGTGTATCTTACTACTGACAAACACTTTTTGTTTAGTAAGGAGGTAAAATAATATCTCCTCATTTTCTTGGGATATCCTACAAATAACACTTGTCGGATCTTGGTCTGAGCTTGTCGGTCTGTAATCATTTGACATAAATAGGACATCCCCAAACCTTAATATAAAAGAAGTTCGGTTTACGCCCTGACCATATCTCATATGATGTTTTACTAACTGACTTGCTCGCAACATTATTAAACATAAAACAGGCTGTCTCAAGTGTATATTTCCAAAAAGAGATCAGCAAACTTGCAAACCCCATCATGGACCAAACCATATCCAATAGGATTCGATTCCTCCTTTCTGAGATGCCATTGTGCTATGGTGTCTCTAGAGAGGTCCATTATGAGAGAATCCTATTCTCTCCTAGATATGTCAGAAATACACTGGAAAGGTATTCACTCCATTATCAGATCGAAGAGTTTTAATACTCTTTTCAGTTTGTTTCTCTACTTTATTATAGAATCATTTGAACATTTTAAATGATTGAGACTCGTGTTAGACATACCCATACCTAGATAAGTCGCCTTTGAATATAATGAAATAATTATACCCTCCTCTGATACTAATGTTTATAGATCCACATACATCACTATGTATTAGATCCAGAACTTTACTAGCTCATTCATCTCTTTCAGTAAAAAGTGACTTAGTCATCTTCCCAAGAAAATAAGACTCACAGGTCGATAATGATTCATAATCATTAATGTTCAGGATACCCTCCTGAGCTAATATGTTTATCATGTTCTTATTAATATGACCAAGCCTATAATGCCAAAGGTAGGCATCCGTAACATATATAATTTAAGATATTTATTTGGAGTGTATATTACACTCACAGACTATGATAAAATATAAATATCATTTCTTAATTATTCTTGTATTATTATAACATCATTCATAATGATATCATAATAATCATTCTTTATTGATAAACTATAACCATCTTTGGCCAAAAGGCCAACATAGATTATATTCATCAAGAAAGATAAACAATAATGGCAATCACTCAAAATGATATTATTAGATTTGAAAACAAGCTCGATGATTTCTAAAGCAATGATTGGAACTTGACTTTCATCTCCTACATTCAGGAATCTCTCGTCATTCTCGAATTTTTTACTAACTTAAAGTCCTTGCAACGAATTGCAAATGTGAACTGGACTTTCAATATCTAATACCCATGTAGTAGTATCACATATAGAGAAATTACAAGGTGTTATCACATAAGTACCTTGACTAGCAACTAATTGCTCATTTTTCTTTAGTCTATTTGGGTCATAGTCTGTTTGACTCGTTCAGCCTTAGACTTTTCAGCTAGATTAGGCTCAAAATCAATTTTCAACTTCTGATACTGACTATCGAAATTGGATCCAACAAGTTTATCACTATCAAACAGTGAGTGGAGCGATATGGTACTGGCCATTTCTGAAAAAAAAAAATACAGACCTAATTAGTATATGAATTAATTAAGCCTAAATATATGGACTTTAGTCTAAAGGTTCTTTCACTATTTTATACGAATTGATAGCCTCTATCTTCAATTCAAGAAATTATCTTAATTTCTTAGTGGGTACTAGAATCTACACAGATTGCATAAGGATCCGAGTATGGCTCAGCCAATCCATGTGCATCTATGAGTAGGTTCTCAACCAATTATTTTTCCAAACAATTTTTAGTAATAAATTTTGCCCCAAATTTTATTTCAATAGGCTAAGAGCCTCCACTGAAAGTCTCGATTAGGTCCAACCATTAACATGAACCTACTTAGTAATTCTGACTAATGAATGATCAGATCCAAGTATGGCTCGATCAATCCAACCATTCATCAGATAGTACAACAGAGTTATCATATATTGAATGACAATTCCATCATTTAGAGAAACATCAAACGTAAGGCACCTGCAATGTCAATCTGAAATAATGGATCCATTATCATTCATCTTAATGGGAGGCTATGATCTAGTTATCCCCATAACCGCTCATTTTATAGACCTAATAATTTAGAGAATTTAGTTAACATAATTTAAGAGAATTAAAGATATAGACCAGCTAATCATAATCCTCCCACTGATTTTATCAAGTCAGATTAAGGTAAACTACAAACAAGCCGATCCAACTGATAAGTCATCAATCTTTCCACTAACTTCCTAAGTCAGGATGAGGACAAAGACAAATCGAACTAGGAGAACCTAAATCAGTCAAACTGATTTTCTAGTTAGCACGGATCAATCCTAATCATTAAGTGATCTGATCAAAATATAATTCATCATATTGGCTAGATAAGTGAGATCGATGGGAGGGATATGCCATTAACTCGTCATAGACTCAATCTATGCGAGTAGCTCCTAATTAATGACCACCGGTCAAGATTGTCAAATTTATCTTGGACACCAACTGATTAATCAATTTTAACTCAATCAACTTATAGACTTGGGTTCAACCGCTGAGCTAGAGATCAAAATCTATTTGGATCTAATCAAAGACATGGACTCGATCAACTACAACTATTGTATTAGCTCTAGAGAAATCCTGATTTAATCTAATTCAACTTTTGGTTAGACTTAATCAATTTTTCTATTTAGTCTATTTAGTTCTTTGATTCTAATCCTAGGATCTAACCCAATTAGGAGGATCTGATCCAGCTAACCTATAAATCCATCATTCTATATTTTATGCGAATGACATTAGATCTTTAATTTATAATTCTAGATCTAATAGGTTCAACTTAATTCTTAATTAAGTTTGGGACTGACATGGGCTAGAATTTGATATTTGAAAATAATTTAAATTTATAAATATTTTATAATAATTTATGTACAAATAATAGTTCTGAATGACTGAATCGGCTCATCCTGGGATTAAGCTGACTCACCAAAGTAGGTCGATCAAGTTTTGAAACTTAGTCAGCTCACTGTGGTGATACATAAATTAGGATTTTTGATATAGAAATTGGGTCGACTCAACAAGAAACTAAGCCGACCCACCAAGGTACTGGGTTGACCCAAACAAGGACTAGGTCGACAATATCTCGAATTGAGTTGACACAATCAAGATTGAGTCGGCTTAGTTCGACAGAATAGCAAAAGATTGCTAATTTTTTTAGAATTATTTTACACATCAATGATTAAAATAATTTTAATCATTAGATTAAATGTCACTTCTTTAGCTATTCATCTTCATGGATAAAAAAAGGCACCCCTACAATCCATAGGAGAACCCTATCAAATGAGAGGAGAGGGCCATGAAATGCTACTTTCTTCTATGACCTGACAGCCATACCAATCGACCCAATCTGACTACTACACTACTCAAATTATCTAATCTAATTAATTTAGATCTAATCTAAATTATTTTAGATCTGATTATTATATTTTGATCATATCAAAATTAAATAATAAATATCATAAATAAATATCATATGCTTCAATTTAAAATTAGATTTGAAATTATATGCATAGATATATATATCATAAGAACTTAGTGCTCTGATACCACTGTTGAGAATACGCAGTATTTCATGCATGCATTTCAAAATTTTTATAGTAGAATAAAGTTAGATTAAATATTTTAATCTACAAATACATACATAAGATCAGATCTTAAAATACCTACAAATGGATCTATGACATGATATAGTATGCATGAAAAAATCTGAATTTAAAATCAGCATGTGAAAAAATCTGCACAAGGAATAGATCATATCTACAGCTACTAGGATTCCGAATCCTATACCTGAGCATAGATAGATGAACATCGTAACTGAAACTTATCGGTCTGAGGCTCTGCTGATCGCTCGCAGGTGCATAAGGTATCCAGTCTCTACAAATCATCCACACAAAGCTCTTGAACTAATCAACCTTCTACGGGAGTACTAGCTCGCATAGATGGCTTCAGATGATAGATCTGATTTGATCCTCTTGTTCAATCATCTTGGACTCTTCTGATATCGAAGATAGATTAGAGGAGATGTTGGATGGTAAAGAAAAAAAATTAGTGGAGAACTCTCTTCTCTCTTGTATTTTTTCTCACTCGAAAATCCTAAAACAATTCTAGGTCTCTTACCCAAAGAGGAGTTGGATCTCCTCCAATGCTCATGCCAAAATAATGCTGCCCACCCTAGATCCTCATGCCCTTAAGAGAGGTTTGACCCCTCTCTTTCTCAGCCCTCTCACCATGAAAAAGTAGAGCATTATTGGTGCACAAAAGATCACATCTTTTATGGTTGCCGAACATAAAGTGAAGAGGTTGGATAGGGATCAAATTGAGTTCAAATTCAAAACTGTTTTGAATTCAAATTCTATCAAATTTGATCCTTACCCAAACCCATCCTCAGAAGGGCTGAATAAAAGGTATGGGGCATGAAAAAATCATCAGGAGCACTCTCCTCTTGTTGCACAAAAAGAGTCCTTCACAAGATGGCCGGCGGTGGTTTGAATAGGATAGGGATTAGGGTTTTGAAGTCAAACCCTTTTGAATTTAGATTAAAACTAACTCTTTCTTATCCATGGTGGGTGATAACAAGGGGCTTTGCTGGAGTTTCTCTCATGCATAAACCCATTTTGTGTGATGAAAAGTGGTGTGGAGAAGAGATGTGGCGCAAGGGAGGTAGTCAAATCTCATTGGACTCTTGGACTTAACCAATTAGGTCCAACCCAAACCAAATTAGGTTAGACCCAAAAAGACCATGATGAACTAATCTAATTAGGTACCTATAGCCAAAATCAATTCTGATTAAATCAAAGAATTAATTGAGCCATAGTCCTGATCAAATTAGGATTAATTCTCCCTTAGCAATTAGGTCATCTCATAACCTAATCGGGTTTGACCTAATTGAATCTAATTCAATTATATTTAGTCCAAACTTTAATGCTCAATCAAATTGATTTAATCAACAATCTAATTATTGACTAATTCTTCTAAATATCACTGACTCTCAGTGAATTAATTTATTACAACTATTGCACAAAATTAATCATCAATTATATTGACAATTTTATCCTTGAATGATTCTCAATTGTCGATCAACCATATGATCGGAGAGGTACTTCTACTGTGTGTGACCCCATAGATTTGAATCTAAACTGGTAGCAAAAAATAATTTCTATACTAATCGAAGTAACCATCTAGTAATGGTATCCGACGTCCGTATAAGCCGAATATATGCAAAACAACACTCAGAACCTACTAGCATATGGTTGTCATATAATTCATCCCTTTGATCCTTGATGCTCAGAATGACTTAGAATTTAAATTATCAACTCTTAATAGTACATCCATTATGTGTCTTCAACCTAATAAATCTTATGATTTCTCACAAAGATTGCCCTGGCCAAGGTCTTACTAAGTTGAAACACAAAGCATTCTCTCCAATTCTTTAGAGTGGTCAATCCTATTTTGACTCATGCATCGATTTATAAGTACTTGACTATGTCCAAAAATCTTCCGACTCTGAATTAAAATTCAAATAGTCTGACATCAAAGCATAGTGAGTTGCTTGTAAGTCACCATGATAATCTTAGATCGAAAGGATACTTATACCCATATCCTTTCGGAGTAACTCTTGACAGCAGAGTGCTCCAAAGTTGATCACGTTCAGTGAGATGTACTCCTACTTCTCACCTACATACCATACCAGTATCTTCACACTCTTTGGTTAAGAGGACAACCAACTCATATGGCATACAACGATCTATACTTGATATAGCTATCATCCTAGTAATAGCATATCGTTTGATCGCAAACTTATTGAAGGACTCAACGATAAATCTTTTTTATCGATTTAAATAGTCCTAAAGACTTTTATCACAATATAAGAGTTCATAAATGAAAATATACAACTTATGATGAAAATTGCTAAATAATATTTTATTAATGATTAATTCATATATATTTGTATCAATTAGCACAACCATCAACAGGCTGACGATTGACTTTGGAATATAATTCCCAACACTCCCCTCCTCTCCCTCAGCTCCGACGCCATCAACCCCTCCCTCCCCTCTGTGGCCTCGCCTCATCACCCTCCCTTCCTATTCCCTCCCCCAGCCCCGACGAACCTAAGCCCCTACGGCTCCGTGCGAGCACAGGCGACCGCCCTCCCTCCTCTAACTCCGGCACCACCAACCCCCTGCCTTCCTCTCCCTCCCCTCCCTCGGCTTTGGCACCACCAACCCCCCTCGCCTCCCTCCCACCCCAACTACGAGCGGTCGTCAGTGCTCGTGCGGCCATTGGCTTGGAGCGATTGAATAGGGAAGCTTAGACGACAGCTGGGGTTCGTCGGTGCTCGCACAGAGTTATGGGGGCTCAGGTCATGATAACTCATAGGGGGCTTCTTTAAATCGATGGAGATTTTCAATGCTTTTCTATCTAAGTGGCACAATAAACTCATTTGAGGAGTTGAGTTGGCAATATTAAAAAACAGATAGAATTACATGCATAGATTTAAAATAATTTTTGAAATAGCGGAAGCAGATCTAAGTTCAAGCTTTTAACCCCACATGTAATAGATCTAATCTATATCTATCCAAGTCCTGGATCTAAGATATACATATAATCTGATAAATAAATAAAAAAATTGAGATCGGATCTCAATATCTTGTGTGAGTTGAAATATACTGCAACCGATGATCCTAGATCTGAAGGTTCTTGAGCCGCACACATATCTGACATCCACAGGTATTCACTAGGATCAATCTTAAATCTTTCTTCTTATTATAGATCTATCTTCTCCAAGATAAATCTCAACTTTTTGGATCTTTAATCAACTCTTGATCTTTGACCGCGATCTCAATGCTTGAACTGCAGCCTTTCTCCCTGTTCCTTGCTGTAGAAGAAATCACTCTCAACTTGAACATGTGGGAAGATGGGATGCCCAACCTTGGGCATTAGAAAGATATGAGGAAGAGAGGTTGGCATGGTGAATGGGAGAGTTTTTTATCTGAATTTATTATTTTTAATCCCTAGGAGATCATCTCTTAAATAGACCTTTTCTTGATTCCAAATCAATCTCCAATCAATCTAAAAAGAGTAGTCCTTATCTCATAAGGTTCCTTATCTTTTAATCTGATTTTCTTTCAAAAAAATTTGACTCAATTGGAAAGATCCTCACCTCATATAGCAAGTAAATGGGATACCCCACATCCCATAAGACAGGTAGAGGGAGCACCCTCTTCAGATGAGGCAAGTAGATGGGACCCCAACCCTTGGTGCCCCTTAGAGTTTAGTGTGCACAAGGGAGGGGCATAGCCCCTCTCTCTCTTCTTCTACGCCAAAGCAAAGAGGGGCGGCCCCTCTCTCTTCTATCCATCCACTCGTATGGGTGTGCGTCCCTTGGACTTTCCAAAAAGAGAGGCATGCGCCTCCTCTCCTCTTTCTAATTAATCCATGCCTCAAAAAGAATAATAAGGGAGAAAATAAGGAGATTTGTTTGCCAACTAATTGGCTTGATCCAAATCTTTTGGGCCCTCAAATAGATGCCCCCCTAAATCCAAATCAAAATGGATCTAGATAAGGTTCAAGGCTATAGACTTGATCCAAGCTTTATCTAATAAGAATTTCAAGTCCAGAGAAGAATTGGATTTAATCATGTGCTAGCATGGTTCTCCTAAATTCAATAGAATTTTACTAAATTCTAACCCAATTAGAACTTCATAAGCCCAATTGATTAATTCAAGATTAAATCTCTTAATATGTGACCCTACAAGTTTCATTCTATCTGGTAGTGAGATATATTATGATCGCCATTATAATATCATCGAAATTCTTTTGATGGATTGGAATAATTTCAACTCTGTTCTTTAAGGGTCATCAATCATCAAGATGACGTCCGATGAGTCCCACAATCCACCAGTAACACCTAACAGTATGTAGTGACAATCAGTAGAATAAAATATGAACTTCTAGATATAGTTATCGTGTGATTCAGTTCTTCTATTATGAGTTTTAATTTAACAGAGGTCATGGAGAACTCATCAAACCTCATCGTCAGTCAAATACTAGATTGGTTCGACTCGAGTTCATTTATGAATCTCGTGAAAATTTTTTAGTATTCATATTTTTTTGGTCAAAGACTTTCTGAACTCAATCTCACAAATCGTATAGGATTTCTTCTTTTCTATCAAGATCGATAGATTTCATCTAGATGCATCCTACTCTTAACAGTGAATCTAAACCTACTGTAACTAACATATACAGTAAAGATTCGAATGGCTAGAGACCAAGAGAATGTGTAGTCAAACTCAGTAGCTTCACTGCGAATAGTCGATGACACCATAGTCAAAAGATCATTCATACTCTGATGAGTGAGTAGATATCCAAGTAATTTTTATATTGATCACACTCAGTATAAATTATATTAAAAATTATGTTTTAAAATTAATCATGTGACGATTGAGATCTTCTTTATATGTGAATTATTGATTAATAAATAATAGTTATTCTGATATTTTTCATCATAAAGTTACATCTTTCTTGAACTCTTGTGTTGTGATGAAGTCTTTAGAACTATGTTAGTATACGATAAAGAGAGAATTTATCGTATAGTTCTTAAATATGTTCGCAATCAAATGATATGTCATTATAGAATGATAACGTTTATCGAGTGGAGGTCATTGTGTGCCATATGGATTGATTGTTCTCTTAACCAAAATATACGGTGACACTGGTATAGCATACAGGTGAGATGTAGGAGTACATCGTTATTGAATAAGTGACTCACCTGCTGAGTGTTCTGCGGTCAAGAGCTGCTCGCAAAGTATATGGGTATAAGTATCCTTCAGACCTAAGATCACCATAGTGACTTGCAAGCAACTTACTGTACTTTGATGTCAGACTATCTAGATTTTTAATGCAGTGATGGAAGGTTACTGGGTACAGTCAAGTACTTGCGAAGTCTGTGTATAGATCAAGATAGGATTGACTCCTCTGGATTATTGGAGTTGATGTATCACTATATTTAATTAATAAAATCCTAACTAGAGTAATCCATGAGATGGATTTGAAAGGTTAAAATATAATATGGATGAAGCAATCTTGGTTGACAGTTAATCTGA
>KE509401.1:17064-35066 GCA_000441515.1 Elaeis oleifera | reverse complement strand
AGCAGGCTTTTGCGGCATCTTCCGAATTCAGCCGTCAAGACGATCTTCCACCAGACCCCTCATATAACCAGATCTCCCCAGCAGACAGCCTTCACACGAGCTTCCACATCAGGCCAATTCCAGCCGAGCTTCACCAACGAGAAATCACCGACCGAGACTCCACGACGGAACGACTTCAGCCTACACGGCGCCAACGTCTAAGACACCCGACGGCAACGGGTTCGTCGGCAACCTCGAAAACATCCGAGCTTTCCTCAGACTGGGAACCACTCCACTCCTCCGGACGCCCCTTACCGAGCTTCTCCTGACAAGCTCGGACTCACTGACAGGCCACCGTAATGGCCATAATGCCGCTCCACTTCCTGTAACGGATCCCACGCGGATCTATCATGCTCTGGCAAGTCACGACAACGGACATCTTTTCACTCTCCACAACCAGCCCACGTGGCAAGGCATAGCGATGTCCACGTCCCACTCCACTGTCCTCCGTAACAAACTCCTGAACGGTCCACTACCAGGCGGTTATAGGCGTCGCCATCAAGTCTGTTGCGCCTTCTGCCTATAAATAGGCCCCCAGATACGTTATTCTCTAAGCTCTGGTCTCTATCTCAAAACTCTGCTAAAATCTCCGTTCGAGCACTCCATTCTTGTTGAGGCAGAGAACTGACTTGAGCGTCGGAGGGTCTTGTCGGAGCAACCCCAAGTCCGGTTTAGACTTCTTTTGCAGGTCCCGGTGGCGACCGCAGCACCCTCGACTCCAGCATCTCCGACGCCGGCGGATTTTTGCAGCAACAAGCTTGATATATGACTGTAGTAGTTTAGAATCGAGCATTTATGATCCTTTGAACTAATCATTTATTTTAATGCTGCCTATCCATGGGCTTGAAACATAGCTGTGGTAGTTCAGAATTGAGCATCTATGATCTTTTGGGCTAGTTACTTATATTGCCTACCTACAGACTTGAAATGTGGCTGTGATAGTCTATAGGACTAACCACTTTATTATTCTTTGCATGAATAATTGTGGTAATCTATAGGACTAGCCATTTTATTGTCTTATCCATAGGCTTGAATATAGCTGTGGTAGTCTAGAGCCAAGCATCTTGATATGAGCGAATCCAATGTATGTTGCTGAGAAAATTATATGATGTGACTTACTGCATAAAAAATATTTGCTAAAGTGTATGTTTATGAATCATGATATCTTTCGGCATGAGATTGATATGAGTAATAATCATTATCATTATTTATTTATTATTATTATATTGATGTTGGTGTATGAAAATTCTTACTGGACTGTAAAGCTCATCCCTCCATTTCTTTTTTTTTCTCAGAGTTGCAGGATACTTATAATTGGCTATGATTTGGATTCACGGATGGATAGATAGAGCATTATTGATACCTGATCAAATGATTGAAAGAATTGAATATATAATTGTATAACATTTGTTAAGTATCATAATAGTAGATCATTATTATTCCTGGACATTGGGGTATTGTAATAATTTAAGGCCTTGCATATTCTTTAGGGTATTACCCTAGGGGGTATACAGCTATCACATATATCCGATCCAGATGCGGAATTCGGGGCATGACATGGTATCGACCTATAGTTGCTAGGGTTGTTGCCCTCTAGCATACAAATCTAACATGCTTATTGCTTAACAACTTGAGAAAAAGTGGTAGCATCCATTGTGATGGTTACTTATTAGCCCTTGGAATAGGAGTAGACTATATTATAGGCAAGTAGAACTATTGCTCCCCATCCATTGTTATTGGGCTACGACTGACCCCAACTATTGGGATCTATGTTGGTATGCCTCCACCAACATAGTTCTTTTTATAGACATCATGGATCAGAATGGCCAAAGCCTACCCTTGGCTTGGGTATCCACTTGGCATTGACCAAAACATCAGCGGTAACATATTCAATCTAACCTATCGATCCCATATTTAGTTGCAAGGTACTCTTCTCTTCATATCAATCTTTAGATCTTGAAGACTCTCCAAGGCAACACTCTACCTTACCCTTTCGTAGGCTATGAACTTTTAGAGGTCAGGCTTCTCAAAATCTTGATACTCCCATACTACAGTTGTTGGTCAGTTGATTTATCCACCATATGAATGTTGTTATTAGCTAGGTTCACCACAAGATACACTAGAGCATGCTATGGTGCCTGATATTGACCCGAGACATGGACATAAGTCCCTTGACATTCTTTCCATCAAGCTCAAGGATGCCTCATGCTATTCCATAAATGGCCGTAGAACAATAGTCACTTGGGTTATGATAACTTCCAATAAGTTTATTGGCTTTCATCCATGTAGAATTTGAACTGTGAGTCAATTACCTACTAGAGAATGGCTAATGAATGGACCATTCCTAGTTGAGGAACTTGGCTTTAAAGTCAAGATCCTGAGGAGTAGAGAGTCTTCTCATTGAGAACTTCAACTCTTGGTTGGACTTAAAACTAATCTGTTGAGCCAAGTTTTGGAACTTTGAGGTTCTATAGCAGTATCATAAAGTGGACTTCTTTGTAGTTCTGAAAATTGAGCCACATTTATTTCATGGCAGCATCTTAGTAGCTACTCTTATCATCACATGAGCATGCTAGAAAAGGCTTGTTGGTGCCTTTTTCCCAAATCAAGGTATAGCTAGGTCCTGCGGTTGCACAAGCGTGCCACTGGTGTCTAAAACTTGAATGAGGTACGAGTGGCAGTGGGTGCAACTAGCTGGAGCTTCGAGGTGGTTCACTACCAAGAAGCAACCTTCTCAAAGAAGAGGTAACCAAAGCTATGTCTCTAAACTACGAACAAGAGATTGAGGAAAACTAAGACGAAATAAAGTGAACGAAGGCAAAGTTAAAGTAAATAGATCGATACATATCATTAGCCAAGGGTCTTTCATAGAGTTACATTCTAATATTTATATAATCTATTTTAATGATCAGACAATTGCTTATTTCTATTATTGACACAAACCTGATTGCCACTTTCATCTAGTAATTTAAATAGTCAATTCCAATCGTTCTCTACTTTTCGTTCTCTCATAATTGTCCATATCCTTTAGCACATCGCAATGCATCTTTTAGGCCAATAGTTTAATCTCTACAAGTCACCATATCTAACCGATATTAAGATCTAAACCTGGTGTTTGAACAAGTCCGCTTCGCATTTGACTAGTAATAGCCTTTAAGAGGTTGTGTTGACTCACGCCCATATAAAACTTGATTTGTACGATCATATCATAAAGAGAACTAGCCTGAGAATAAGTCACTTCCATCCAAGCAAAATGACTTTTATGGTAAGCTCCCTTAAAGAGATAGAACTTGCTCGATTGTTAAGGCTTCAATTCTCTATAGGATTGATGCAGGTAGCTCGAACAACTTTGCTTAAGAGTATAGGGGTTCCTTGATATGGGATAATGGACTACCTGGTTATCTGGCTATTGAAATATCTATATTATTCTTTGGTGGATGATGATAGCTACACTGATGTCCTGTCAAGCATGCTGCTAACTTGTTTCCCTTGCATTCACTTGGACTATCTATAGAGAGATGGGCATTCTAGAAAAGTTTGTTGACAGGTAAAGGATTAATAAGTCCAATGGCTAGGCCGGGTAGATGTGTATGTGTACCACCAGCATTGAATTAGTTGGAAATGAGATAATTGATGAAAGATGATTCACATAGCATGGACCCATGTTCCTTAATCTTCGATGACTTTCGCTAATGTCACATGCTCATTCGAAAAAAGATAAATAGTGTGGGATAGGATATAGTTGGGGCTACGATTTAAGAGATCTACTATCATCACTATTCTAAAGTTAGAGTGCTACTGACAATCTAAAAGCAAGATAAAGCAAAGAAGAAAATTCTGCATCATAGGTTTAATCGATGTATCTAATGGTCTTTTCTTAGAGTACAATATATTTATTTATATACATGACAATAACAATAAAATAACTATTGATTCTTGTAACTTTCACCTTTTTATGATCTCCAACTGCTCTAGAGGTTTGCTCTCATGATTCACATATCGCATAACCACAAACTAATAAAGATCCAAATAACATTAGCATCCCTTAGCATATATATCCATACATTGTGGTTGGTCATGGCCAAGTCTTATTCCTTCAACTTGCTTATTACGAAGAAATCTTATTTTTCAACCTCTACCTCCATACTTAGTCGGATTGTTACGACCGAATCTCATTAAATATAGCAACGATCACATGATTTTTCTTTATTCTAACTCCCTCTGGTCTCATCCACATAGTGCTTGCTCATAACCACCATTTAAATTGTTGAGATGGAGCATAGACAAGTTTAAAATAGTTTAAACCATAAATAAAATAGAAATATTAAAATTTTTACATTTAAAATACTATTGTTACTATTTTGTTATAGTATAAAATAAAAAAATTATAAATTATCAATTTTCAACGGGCTTGTAACCAATATAGGAATATATTGAAGTTATTGATATTTTAAATATTATATTTTAAAATATCATAAAGAATAAACCAAAGTTATTGATTTTTTATTAAAAATAATATTTTTTGAAAAAAATTAATTATTAAAATATGAAATATTATGACATATTTCAGATGACTATATTCGTGACATAAATAAGTTTTAAATACATAGAAGAACCATGACTATATAATAAAATTGAATGTTATCATGGTGGTGGAGTGGTTGATGAAAGGTCATCAGATGAGACCAAATATATACTGAATTCAAATTTCTAGCTTCTCCAAAATTTTTTCTTATTTTAATCAATTTCAAAATCGAAGTATGTATTCACATCCAATAGAATATAAGGATTTTTATCATTATGCAAATACCATTTTTAGCCCTACATATACCACATTCAAATTTCTAATATTCTAAAGATTTCTCTCTTTTTTTTTGTCGGCCCTTAAAATCTAGATTGGGATTTGCAAACTTCACAAATATGTATTCAGATCCATGATTGAATAAAAGAATTTTATTAATAAATATTACCTTTTTCAACCTCATATATATCGCATTCAAAATTCTAACCTCCTTAATTATTTTTTTATCAATTATTAAATTTAGATTTGGATCCAATATTCTGTTAAATTCATAAGCATCCATTCAGATCCATATCTAGATCTGATTGGACATAAGAATTTTCAACAATATATGGATATTATTATCACCCATGTATAAAGCGCATTCAAATTTCTAGCCTCCCTAATATTTCACTTTTTTTATCCTAATCAAAGGCTTTTTTTGATATTTTTTATTATTTTAATTTTACGAATTAGGAAAATTCTTATTCAAAAAAACAAGAGCAAAGGGTAAATATATCTTCAAACTATATTTCAAACCTTGCTTTATAAAAAATCTTAAAAATTATGCTTAAGTGAATTTATTGTGCATAAATTCTCCACTTAGAAGTCATGGTCAGCCACTCAGCGTGGCGTCCCTTCCAATCTATTAAATTCTGGAATACTCGAGTATTAATTAAGAAGACAACAAATACAAATACGAACAGGCCGACCGACCCGTGATGAAACCGAGAAGGACGAGGGACATTCTCGTCCTTTTACACCAATAAATCCATTTCATCGGTAGAAAGCGATCGAGCACCCCTTTGGCTTCTTTCTCGCTCCATTTTCCACCCTTCCAGACACTCGTCTTCTTCTCGATCGAAGCCCTCCGCGAGTCTCCCCATGGCGACCTTCGGCAACAACAATCTCAGTGCCAAGCTCGTGAGGCAACCCTTGCTTCTTCTTTCTCTCCCCTCCCAGTTCTTCTTGCTTGGTACCAAATTGCCGACGTATGATCTCGATCTTTGTTTTCCAGGTCTTGTTGGGCGATATGGGCGCCGGGAAGTCCAGCCTCGTTCTTCGGTTCGTCAAGGGCCAGTTCCTCGAATTCCAGGTCTCCTTTAATTCGTATTTTAAGGATTGTTGCGATCCTGGTTCGATTTCGGAGGGATTTGGTGATTAGGGTCAGGGTTTGATTCTCATTTTCTTTCTTTTTTTTTTTTTTTTTGTTAGTTTGATATTGCAGGAATCCACGATCGGGCGGCATTCTTCTCGCAGACGCTGGCTGTGAGCGACGCCACGGTGAAGTTTGAGATTTGGGACACGGCGGGGCAGGAGAGGTACCACAGCTTGGCTCCCATGTACTACCGTGGTGCTGCTGCTGCCATCATCGTGTATGACATCACCAGCACGGTGCGATCACGACCATTGTGTCTCAGTTCAATTCCTTCTCTTATGATTCAATTCAGTTCTTTCAGACCACTGTGATTTATAAATTAATATATTTACCAAGCTTTTGATCGATAATGTTTGCTTTCTTATCTCGTTTTGCTTTGTGGTTTTCAGGATTCCTTTGAGAGAGCTAAGAAATGGGTTCAAGAGCTACAGAACAAGGTCCCTGTTTTACCTTCCTTTGTTCCTGAATTTTTTATTGGGGTCCGGAGATGGATGTCTGCTAGTCAGGAATGTGTTAGTCTCGATTGACTTGTAAGACAATGTGGATTGTTGTTCCAGGTAATCCAAACATGGTAACTGCTCTTGCGGGAAATAAATGTGATTTGGAAGATAAAAGGAAGGTGACTACTGAGGCAAGTTCTTTGAATGCATTGTTTACCCCTACAACTCTTATTGATTTCCTTACTTCTGTTCTTATGTTGATGATAATTTTGTTAAAGCCCATGGGGGCATGAGTTTAGCCCCACATCAGTTGTGTGCTGAGGAGATTTTGCGTATTATATAGGGCCAAAGAACCTTAATAATTGTTTTAGCTAGCTTTGTAGGTAAGGTTCTGAATTATTATAAATGGTATCAAAGTGGATCTGGTCCATGGCCCAAATGGACTAGGGAACACTGCAAAATGGGCTCTTTTGAGATTGATATGGACAATTATGGTGTTTGTGACTAGATTTGATTTGGATCTTTAGCCTAGTGAAGATGTCAGGCTTTAAATAATAGGAGTATGGGAGAGCCCATGCCGACATATCTTGAGTCCACATTGGTCGTGCAATGGGAAGATTTTGGGTACTTACACAACACTAAAGAACTGAAATAATTCTCTCCTTTCTTCTTTTTTTGGGAAAGAACATATTTTGGTTTCCATTAGCTATGCCAAGCACATATATTCAATTATCCTGTCCTTATAATAAGAGTAGGACCTGTGGATTAAAAAGCTATGCTTTTGAGGCTCAATTTTTATGCATTGTCGGAAGCAAAGGTAATTTGCAAAATAGTGCTTTAGGAATTGTTAATACCTGAAGACTTGGCTATGCATGGCCATCTAGGGTAAGTTGTGTTTGTTTGGTAACATGTGAAATGCATCATGTCTGCTGGGTCATACATGGACTTATTATCTTTTGGAGAGGAAATTCTTCATCAAGATAATTTTAGTAGGTTCAAAGGATAACATTAATTTAGCATGCATATGTTTGCGGGAATCAGATACAGACTGTGTATTCAAGTGTTGGAGACGAAAAAGAAAAAAAAGAAAAAAAAGATATGAGGGCACATAGAAATTATGATTTTTTAATATATTGTATATTGGATTTTGAAATTAATTTATAGTAGAAAATGTTAAGAGATATCATTTCCTCTGGTGTTTGAGTATACATTTTCCTCATCCAAACTCAATATTAGTGGAAGGATAATATAATTATAATACATTGCACACTTATTTTAATGCACATATCCTTAACTAAGCTCTAAAAAAAATAAAGTCTACTTCAAATTCCATTATGGTGGATCAAGCTCATTGTTGTAAAGTTCAACTCTTCGCACAATAGTAATCGTACTACTATAAAGAAAATATAAGTTTTGAAATCAAGGAGTATTACTTTTTATATCATTTTCATTTTATACTGAAAATATCCTCCTACTTATCATAGAAAATATGTTAACTACCCCCTTTCTCTCTCACTCATATTAACTACCAAGTGCATGTCCTTTCTCTCCCTCTTCTCTAATTAGATTGGACCTCTTTCACAAAAATACTCTTGAACAAGTTGGACTCTATATCTTTCTATGAATTTAACTGCTAAATAGATTAAAGTCTATTGCTCGCTCTCTCCTTTCCACCCTCAAACATGCATTGCATGTTCTCAGTTGCTCATAAAACCTACAACCATGGATTCTCATATGTTTTGCTTTACCATCCCGTACCAAATGATATGTGGCATACTGTATCGTACCGAACCACGCATCAACACTATAATAGGATTTTACTGGTAGGGGATCCTATATCGAGACGGCGAACCTTGCTCATAAGTGATTTTAATGTGTATGCAACTTGTATGTTGCATCTATTATGGATGCTTTGAGGTGGGTGTGAGAGTCTTGGTAAAATACAAGATGCAATAATCAAACATTTAAGGTTTCTTAGAATCACAAATGTTCCCAGATGTGTGTAGTGATAGAGTAAACGACATAGGTGACTTTGAAATATGTTAAATTGCTATGAAGGAAATGTGCTTGGTAGTAAATATGCAACATATGATGATATAGGGTGTACATTGACTTCTACTAGAAGATATTTGTTCAGCAGCTAAATGGGGGCAAAGGAAAGTAGAAATATTGATTATATAGGGTGCTTTAAGGCTTATGTTAGTTCATGATGGACTGAGAAAATTTGAAAGTTGAGGTTGATCGGTATTGATTATAGTAATACTGGTTCAGTCAAAATGTACAACATGTATCTTCAAGCTTAAGAAATTAATAAGTTGATATTTAACCAATGCTTCCTATGCATATCACTTATAGAATAGCATGTTGTATGTGTCTTCATTGGGTAGCTAAAGTCAATAACTGATTTTGAAGTCAGGTCAATTTTGATTTTAGTAACACTTAGATGTAGTCAAAATGGACAGGATTATGTGCATGGTTATGAATTAAGTTGAGATTTTTTTTTATCAAAATAGATGTGTTTATTATTGTTCATTTACTGTCATGTATTTCATTTGTGTTCACATGCAGACAAAGACTAAACACTGTTGCTAGGGCTGCAGTTGGTCAATTTGCTAGCCCATGGCGTAGTATCAAGATGAAATCATATTGCTTTCAGCCTTATCTGAATCATATGTGGAGCTTATTTATTGAAAGAAGAATCATGGTCATTAGACATTTACCTACTTTATAGTAAACTATACATATCAAACGGAAAATTGAATTCAACCCAAAGGACCAGAACCTGGATCGTATAGCATGTTTGGCCACATCATGTACACTATGAGTTGTGACATACATAGTCAAGTTGGAGTGCTTATGTTATTGGTGAGGAAAAGAATCATTATCCAGAGCTTGTCAAATTATCAACATTTCCCCTAATTTTTTCCCTTTATGTTATGATTGAACTTCAATAAATTGAACTTACAAAATTCCACCTTTATTGTAGATAGGCGTTCTTTCCTGTCAAGGATACACTTGCCCGCTTCAGTGATTTGAACCTAAATGGGCTCTGCTCAGCTTAAATATGCATCTTGATTATGGAAATTGGACTGTATTGGGCTGCATATGCCTGTAAGGGAAGACCCTAGTCCAGCCTATGTTGCTTGCCTATTGATTTTTTAAGACTCCAAGTTAACTTGTAGAATTTTGTTGTCATCTTTATCTGAATAGGAGTACAAATTTCCAGGGCCAGTTAAACCACTAATAGCCTCCTTGTCTAAAAATTTGTATTCAGATATGATCTACAATCTAACCTAGGACATTAAGGAGTCCAATCTGCAAATTAAGAAATAAAACATGGAATTTAAATTAGCACTTGTGCTCATATTTGGACCAGGAGTCCTTGGGGATCCAAATTGAAATACTATTGGATGCCTTCTCATGGTCTTAACTGGACTAGGACTTCTCTGGGACCCAATCTTAAGTATTATTTGGTTCTTTTTTCAGTACGGATGACCGACATTAACTTGCATGAAATCCTTTGGAGCCAGTTTAGAATAGTTGAAGTGGTAAAATGCGAAAACATAAACAAATTGGCAGTGTAATATGATGATGGGTTATCAAGATACGTAATTTGTCAAACCATGTTGATAAGCCATATGTTATCATTTCTTTCATGAACTGGATTAACCAATCCGGTGTGTTTCATATTATGTTTGGGAAATTTATCTTGAGCAGAACTTCCTGCAGTTCTCGGTTCATAAACCTTACGTTAATGATATCAGGATTTTAGGGATAAAGTGCCATTATGTTGAGTTTGTCTTTAATTATTTAGAATGGTGTCCATGTGCAGTCTGTCTGTTACATGAGATTGCAGTAAAATGCTGGTAATTCAGTCCTTGGTTAGGATGAACTAGAATGCATGACATTATTATTATGTTATTGGTTTGTGATGTATTGGAGATGCCTAAATTGAATTTTGTGATTTGTAGGAAGCACGGACATATGCTGAGGAGAATGGTCTTTTCTTCATGGAAACCTCTGCCAAAACAGCCATTAATGTGAATGACCTATTCTATGAAATAGGTATAACTTTAATTTTCTTTGCTAATGAAGGAAATATAAGTGCATTGATTATAGACCGTCAGATTATAACAATGAATTGAATAAATCACTTCTTCTGTGAATAACTTTGAGGACTATTATTGCTGCATGTTCTTATATTTTACAACATTTATCCAACTCATGATCCTCACTTAGACCAGTTATGTCTCCATGTTTGTGATTAATTTGATCAATGAATGATGTATCTATCATCTCCACTGTTGAAGTGTAAAATTCCATTTCTGTCCACAAGGTGGTTAATAAACAGTCAAATCAAGTCCTTGGAAATCAGTGGTCATGGCAGGAGATTGTCATAGTTATCAACTAAAAATATTGTATTACCAATGCCTTGGAAGGACCTAATGCATGTGTTTCTGAGTTTTTGAGATTCTGAAGTGATATTGTTGCAATCTTTTGGAAGAATATTATTGCAATCCAATCCCTTGCTGTTGTAATTATAGTCAGCGATGCCAGGATCTGCAATATTTTGTATTTTTTGTGTAAATTTTATTATTTACGCCTTTGGTTAATTTTTTTGATATTTTAGTACATATGAATGATCTTATGAATTAATGACTTGAAGGGAATGCTTTGGGGCTTTTTGGTTATCTGTGGCTGAGAATAGTATGTATTGAAAGCCTTCATTAGAACCTGTTTCATGAAAAGAGGAGGGAGCTGTTATACAATGTACTATTTTTGAAATTTTATAATCTTTCAGGTGTTTGTGTTCGCAAGTCTTGCAGCTTTTTCTAACTTCTTCTATTCTTCCAAGGATGTTTTAGGTGAACAAGTATGTGTCATTTTTTAATGCACTGCTCAGTATATCTGCATTAAGGTTGTCCATTTGCAATCAAATATATCTTAGGCTAATTAGTGACATTTTGATGCTTCTCTCTATCAATAAGTTTGCTCATGATCAGATGTACATTGATCAAATGATCTGTCTCAGCAAGGAGGTAGACCATTTATGACTTTTGATCTGTTGCTAGCTCTGGTTTAATGATTTTCATTAGAGAATTTCTTTGAACTATTTAAGAAGTATTGCTTATGTACAGGTTTTTTTGGCTGTGTAAGGTTTCTGTGGTTGGGTATATGGTTCTTATCCATTATATTTATTTGCATATTCCATTTGACATGCTGTCTTCTTCATATTGTGGCTAGGTTCTACTTAGATTTGTGGAAAGTTTAGTTTGTGATGCCCATATTTAGGTGACATACTGCTGCTTAATATATGAAGTTGAGGTAGAACAAGAATAAATAAAAGGAGGAACTATTGGTAGTTTTTGCCTGAAATGAAGTTAAACATTGATTTCTCTTTAAACATGCTGATATGATGTAAGAATAGGCCGATATTAATAATAGGAGCAGGAATAGCATTTTCTACTTCTTTAAAATAATAACTGAAATAAACAAAAGAAAATCTGACGAATGCAGTTACAGTTGTTAAGAAAAAGAGTTTGTGTACTAGGGAAGACCAATCATGTCGGAAGTTTTTGGCCTATTCATGAAATTAAGCACAGATTTTCGACTGTGCTTATGGGCATGCTATGATGATAGGTTTATATTGACAATCTGAAAATGTTATATGAGGATTGTTATAGCTGAATATAATTATACTTACCATGGTATGTTGCACTGGTCAAAACCAGTGCATACCTAACCAAACTGTATTGTATTGGTACAGAAGCGGTACATAGCATGGGAGGCATACCGAGTATCGATATGCCAAGCCGACCCCTATATCAGGTGTACCAACTCTGATACCGAGACGGTGAATCTTGATGCTTACTGTTTCAATAGGCATATTTGAGGGTCTCCTCACCTTTGGCCTCAAGGAGGCTCTCTTGGAGAACATCTTGATGGTGATAGGTAGGGCTAATAGCATAATGAGTATCGTGTAAGAAGACTCCTGTGAAGAACACTCTTTTCACCTTATGGAAAGAATGCATGTTAGGCTTCCATCACATTAATAACCATTGAAGAGAAGATATGGATCTTTTATCTTAAAATGATGTCATGTGTGGATTATTTTAAAGTATGGTAAGATTTGTTACTGTGCATGCTCATTTTCTTAAGTATGCTGTCATTGTGTCATGTTTTAATATAGCAGTCACATCCTTGTCTTTTGCTTAAACTTTAATAAATGTTTAGAAAATACATGAGGCTTATGCCTTATGAATTGAGGCTTCAGCGGCCTTGCCTCGTTGAGAGTTTTATGCCTTTTAAACATTGATTGCATTTCCTTTTTGTTCCTTTTTTTAAGCTGTTTGGAAATGAATTATTTTTCTCTTCACTTTCTTTCACCACATGAACCTCAGTTGCTATGAACTAACTGTCATGGTACTCAAAGTAAAAAAAAAAAAGGCAATATGAGTTGAGTGATACTCTATCCCAAATTGCATCATGGATGATGTTATGAATTTCTGATTAGCAGATATATATGACTGAAGTGTGCTTCATATATCATGTTCGTGGCTATCAAAGTTTGTCTTTCTTCACTGTGAATTTTGTTGCATCTTTTATTTCTTTGATTTCAGGATTGTACCAACAGCCTTATTATTTGTTCTATGTAGATATGATATTAAGATCCATTCTTTTTGGTATTCTGTAAACAGCAAGAAGGTTGCCTCGTGCTCAGCCAGCTCAGCAACCAGCAGGGATGGTTCTTGCAGATAGGCCAGTTGACCGGTCTCGAGCTTCAGCATGCTGTTCATAGGTATTGACATGCATGTTATAATTGTGGTTATGAGGTGGTGCATTAGGTCTTCATGTTTATCTCCAGGAGTAGGCAAGTTGCACGCATTAGACATATGCAGTATCCTTATAAAGTCAGAGCAATTTGGTTTACAATGATCTTACAGAGAGTGGTGCCCATTAAGGTAGCCCTTTCAAGTCCAAATCCCATACTTATTTGAAGTCCATGGGGACAGAAGAACTAGGAATAATCTTGATCGTTATAAATAGAATGATGAAAAAAAGGGAGTGCACAAGACTCCCACCAATGTAGTGTCTGGGATGGGTTAAATATATGCAGCCTTGCTCTTTTGCACAGAGAATCTATTTTAATGTTTTGAACTAGTGAGACCCAGCTCAAGATGGAGTAACCTTAACATTGTGCTGGTGCTCACCTCTATAAATAGAGTGAGAATAAATCTCTCTCTCTCTCTCTCTGCGTTCAGGTGCTTTCTCTTCACTTGTTTTTTCCTTCTTTTTTTTATTCTTTTTTCCTTTCCCTGAGATGAGGGGAGAACCTACCTGAACGGTTTGTGTTCTTGGTTTAGTCACAATTTACCAAGGGTTTGGTAGTAGATTGTAATTAAACAATAAAAATGAAGCCTAACTTTGCTGTCATTTTGCCAATTTAAATACCTTACTACTGTACCTTTTTCTTGTTTGCCTTTATAATCATTGCAATAGTTGGACAAACTTTTTGATCAAGCTCATAAAGTTCATTTTTACCTCATTGCCTACAAACTTGTCCCAGATTGATATATATTTTTGCAGGTTGCAACACATCATCTGTTTGAAAGGAGTTAACAGTGTAATGTCTTTGGAAGTGCAGCAACAATGTCATGAAACAAGTGAAGGTTTATATATATATAGATATTGGCAAATTGTTCCGGTGCACCTCACACCTTCATTATGGAAGAATCTATCCTGTTTCTATCATCTGTTTCTGGATCCTGTAAATAAGCAAGGATTGTTATGTTTGTTTACTATCAAACTTTCTATAAATATACGGTTTGGTGTAATTAGTGTTTACTTCACAGTAATCAACACTTGTCGAAATTGACAGTTAATGAAGAATTATCTTTGCATGAGTGTTCTCAACAATCAAGCATATGCTTCCCAATATCATTAGGTCAACCATATCCTGCCGAGTTGTTACTGTCAGGGTTAAACTATACCTCCTCTTAGGGGTTCAGATTCACGATGATCGCTGGATCCTGGGTGGTGTATGCACTTGAATCATTCTTATTTGCTCGTTTCAACTGACATCTATTAGCTAGGATTTGAACTCTTGCACTTCGGATTCTGCAATTATTCTGGAAGCATCGGGCTCTGCTGCTTTTTACATCGTGGTTGGCTATACTTAATGAAGGTTGGTTTCAAGGGTGATAATAGCTCTTTTTGCTGCTTTTGCATAAGGGTGTTTTGTATGCTAATGAATTGTGAAGGCCATAGTTAACTATGGGCAATGAGTCCTAAAGATTAGGATCCAAGGTTTCAAGAATAGCTGTTATAACATTGATGTCGGAAGTGAATCCAACTCAACTAATTCTTAATCCAAATTGGTTGTAGTTTGCTGCATGAATTCTTTTATTGGTCCTATGTGGTTTTTGCATACTTTTTGATAGATGGTGAAATATCAAGTCCTCTCATATTATTTCATATCATGTAATGACGTGATTTTGGGTCTATCTCTACTTTTATTCTTTTTATATGTACCAAATTACTCCTTAGTGGTGCATCTGTTAGCTTATGCTTTATATATCCAAACTATCTAAATCATTCCTTTCTCAATTTGTCCTTGGTTGGTGATGTATTCATATTTTACAAATGACTATTTTTATTATCCCATCTTGTATGACCATGCTAGGTATCAGTATTTGTGTCGACCGCAACCGATTTGGTATGGTATCGTATCGATGCTTGGTATGGACCAATACATCAATTTATTTTAAATTTTAAGGTATCTAATTAATTGTTCATAATTTTTTAAATAATTCTAAGTTTGAATTAATATTTGTTGATGTTATTTGAGGTTTGTGCCACTTCAATATATCTTTAATCATATGTGATGCGCATTTGAGTCTGAAATGATGTTATTTCAGATGGGAACAACATTTCAAAGTTTTAACATATAGCATAGGGATGGTTTTACAAGAATTGGATATTATGAAATTTAAATATTTAAATTAATTAAATATATAAAAATAAATAATCAATACATATCAAAATTTGGAATCTTGCCGAGCATTGATGTTGTTTATAGATATCTCGATTGTTTACATAATTAGGAGGAACATCGATTTATCTCTCTAATCAAGCAATATTGTAGTACTCTATGCTCATTCGATAAGATATGCATGTTAGATTATAACTTATCCTAAATCTTTTGGTAAAATTGTGGCTTTGAAAGGTATCTTTGGATTTATCTCTCTTATGATCTGTAAGATGCTTCAAGCTGCATAAGATAGTAGCTCTTGAAAGATGATGTTTCAGATTCACCATATTCATATCCATATGAATCATAAGCTATTTATTGTTGTGGATAAGAGGATCTAAAATACGATGATGAACTTGATATGTCCATGGATCCAACTCCACATATGAGATCATCTGTAATTGCACTATATCCTAAATGATCTCGAGGAGCCTGTCGTCTATATGCAATCGTATCCTCAGGAATTCTATCAGCTCATACACCATGATCCTTATTCTGTGGTATAGTGTAAATTGAGACTTACCAATAAATCGAAGATCATGTTGCGGCTGCATCTCATAAATGATGGTCTTCTGTACTTCGCTTTTCTTTGACCATCAGATCTATGACCATTAGAAGAATTATTATCATTGCTCTGTCTAGTCTCTGAATTTAAGTGAACTGGATCAATTGACTGCTTCACGCTCTCTATCAAGGTTGAAACTATCTTTTTTTTTTTCTTTTGTCTCAGTATTGAGCAACCATCTACCCTTTCATTATACCTCGCTCTACCTGGCTATGCTGTGAGGATAGATGTTGTAGCTTATCAGCTAGAAGTCTGTGTGGAATATTGCTGCTTGTCTATTACTTAGCATCCACCCCAATCTCACTAGCTATGAAACTGGTAGATCATGGAAGCAATCTTGGCTCATCAAGTTTTAGTTCTTGCTGCTAGTCCACAAGTCATTTGGTCATCAGATCCTTCTCATCATTAAGAAAGTCATTCATAGTTGGATTCGTATACTTCAGTTCAACTTCCTCTTAAATATATTTGAGCCTCGATTTCAGATTGTAGTGAACATATACAAGATTGTTGAGGCAATTCTATGTTAGAAGGTTTCTTTACTTGCTGTGAATAAGGATAAAAGTCAACCAATTATGCTCACAATTATTCGAGAAGACCATCTGAGAGAAGATCTAGATGGTAAATCGCTTTAGATCTTTTGCCCTCAATTCAAATAATCCATCATTCAGCTGCAAAAGCATTGAGATTGAATAAAATTAAATTTAGATTGTATTATATTAAATTTATTAGTAGGTATGTAATGTCAAGTAAGAGTTGTCACCGTTGATATATAATCTATCTGGTATTTTTTTTTGCTTATGATCACCACATCGGTTCCAAAGGTTTTAGTGCCCTCCCTAAATATGTTCATCCATTAAAAAATATTTATTATAATGCATTATCGATTGAAGATACAACTAAGTTAATAAAAATCATTCAACCTTACTTCTTCTCGACAAATAGCTTCGATTTCTGGATCAAGCTCTATTTTGTATATTACATTTTTTAGGGCTGCTGGAAAATTGTGATCCATGTCTATCCTATATACTATGTATTGGAACCTCGAGTTTAAATAGTGAGCTACAAATAAATTTAGAAATTAATTAAGTATATTTGTGTAAATACAAGAGTGGTCAAATTTTTAAAAAATTCTTGATTTATTGCTTATATCCTAGATGCAAGTTCCTTCCCATCTGATAGTCCCACTGCTACCTAATAATTTGAATATACTTATGGACATATTTTGGATCTACCATTATGATCTGATTCTTTGCCTTTCCCATCATGTAATATAAAAAATCTATCTAAAGGTATCTTTCGCTATCCACGGCCTAAATACATCTTATAAAGATAGGCTTCACTATATTTTCGATCTACTATCAGAATGTCTGTCTCATCATTAAGTTCTCCATATTACTCTCCTTAGTGCCTGCCCTGGTATATCTATACTCTTGCTATGCAAGACTGACAAACATCTGACGTAGGCATACTTTTTTGTCAGTAAGACTATCAAGTACTATATAATTCGAAGTGAACCATGTGACACTTGATCTCAATATGTCTTTCCTTGTATACCTCTACATGAATGATAGGATCCATATGTGGTTCTAGATGAATCTAATAATGTTCTGTGCTAAGTCTACTATTTTCTGTATCCTATTAAGCTTGTTACTATCCATCAACATAAGGTCAATACAATATACAACATATGATGTCCACAATATATATGGTCGCCGCTGCATCAGGATCTCTCTCGTGGTCTGATAATATGGCCTATTGTTGGTGATAAACTGCATGATATTTTGCTATCTTATCTGATCGATCACCTTCTCCATCAATCTAAGGATATACATATCATCCTGTGCCTGCTCTGAGGCATCAATAGACTTCTAAAAAAATAATTTCATCATAATATATCAGAAAGTTGATTATGCACCACCTGATTAGGTCAGTCCAACCATCACACATCACTATCACTCTATACATTGACCACTTTTTTGATATGATGC
>KE509400.1:26266-37442 GCA_000441515.1 Elaeis oleifera | reverse complement strand
GTCTCATCTAAAACTCCTTCTCCTACTTCTCATCTTTGGAAGAGTCCAAATCAAGAAGAAGAAGGTATCTGATCGACCATCGAAGAAGGATCAGCGCAATACTAGCATACTGTGCTGATTTCCTGGATCAGAACTTCTGATCGTGATTCGTAGGCTCGTATGGATAACTTCTAGAGGTCAGATTCATGTGCGGCTCGCAACATCATCCTTAAGCTCGGATTAGTAAAGTTAGAATGTCTAACTTGCAAGATAATAGATCTGATCTATTATATTTTACATACATTAGATGTAGTATAGAAACATGTTGATATGATCAACATATAGTTCTTGCTCTTTATATTTTAATTTTGATTTAATACCATGTAATAATCATGAAATAGGATCTTAGATCTAGAGATTTTTTGATTTTACAAGATAAATTTTGATTTATTTTAGTCTTCTGCTGCCTGATCTTAAAAAAGCTTCAAGATCTAACCCTGAAACCCTAGATCTGGTTCTTTCACTTATCGGATCAGCATCCAAACTTATCGATCTGTAAATATTTTACATAAACTAGCAACTCCAAATCCTAAGGTAATTGATTTTGTACGCCCAGTCCATATCTCATATGGAGTTTTGTAATCGATTTGCTCGAATGTTGTTCAGAATATAATAAACAGTCTCAAGGGTATAACCCCAAAAAGAGATCGATAAACTCACAAATCTCATCATGGATCAAACTATATCTAACAAAGTTTGATTGCTCCTCTCAGGAATTGTTCATTGTGAGAGAATCTCACTCTCTTCTAGATATATCAAAAACTCATTGAAAAGGCATTCACCTCCTTGATCTGACCGAAGAGTTCTATACCTTTTTCAGTTTATTTTTCTACTTCACTATGGAATCATTTAAATATTTCAAATGATTCAGTCTTATGCATCATAAGGTAGACGTATCCATACCTCGATAGGTTGTCAGTAAATATAATAAAGTAGTAAATCCTTCTCTGGCACCTATGTTCACAGGTCCACATACATCACTATATATTAGACCTACAACATTACTGGCTCGTTCACCCTTTTCAGTAAAGGATGAATTGATCATCTTTCTAAGAAGGTATGACTCAAAGGTCGGCAATGATTCATAATCTTTGATTTTAAGAACATCCTCCTTGATTAACCTATCTATCCTATTTTATTATATGATCGAGCCTACAATATCAGAAGTAGGTTTCGCTGACATTATCTAATTTTGGATGTTATTTGATGTATACATTACACTAATAGGCTATGATAAAATAAGATGTCATGTTTGAATTATCCATGCATAATCGTGACACCATTCATAATGATATCACAAAAAAATTTTATTAAAAATTATAATCATCTTTGGCCAAAAGGCCTATGAAATAACATTCATAAGGAAGATGGACAATAATGACTAAATAATGATATTTGAATTGAGAACAAGCTAAACTTTCTTATAGCTAGAACTGGAACAGCTCTTCCATCTCTAATATTCAGGAATTATTCGCTCTTCTCAAATTTTTTACTAACTTGAAGTTTCTACAATGAATTACAGATGTGAATCAGACTTTCGATATCCAATACTTGGATAGCAGTATTACAGATAGAAAAATTATAAGGTGTTATTATATAATTATCTTATCCAGCAACATTTTACTGGTTTCTCTTTCTAGGCCTGTTCAAATCAAGAGAAGCTAGATATAGAGGATAATTTCTCTTTCGATGCCCCAGATTCTTGTAAAGAAGTATTCTGCCTGACTTTGATTTGCTTTAGACTGGTTAGATCGATTGGGCTTGAAAGCTCTAGTGAGATATCACTACACCATACTTATCTTTCCTCTCTCAAAGAACCGAAGTCCTGTTGAGGACAAATCCTCTAGTGTACCAAAAGACTTATTCAACATTTGAAGTATTTCTTACGATAGAGCATCATCAAATTTATAACTAAATTTATCAATTATAGTAGCCCTCATTATGTAATGTACTATCGTACAGTCATTGAGCCACTTCTGATAAGTGTTTTTATCCATTGCATCTGCATTAAGAGCTAATACTTTAGGTGTTAGATCCATAATCACATATAAAATTCTTTCATGCTTGAGAACTATTCTCAACTTTCGATACCAATTATCAAAATTTAGTCCTATAAGCTTGTCATTATTCAAAAGTGAGCGGAGCGATAAATTTCTAGCCATCACTAAAAAAAATAAGATCTATTAGTATATAAATTATTTAATTCTTAAGATTTGAATTTTAGTCAAAAGATCTTTCTGCTATTTTATATGAATTGGTAGTCTCTACCTCCAATTTAAGAAATTTTTTAATTCTTTAGCAGGTACTAGAATCCACACAGACTGCATACGGGCCTGAGGAAAGCTCGACCAACCCATGTGCATCTATAGGTTGGTTCTCAACTAATTACTTTTTCAAATAATTTTTAGTAATTGGTTTTGCCCCAGGTGCCTTTTCAGTAGGTGAAGGTCTCCACTGAAAGTCTCAGTTAGGTCCAACCATTAACATAAACTTACTCAGTAATTCTAACTAATGAATGATCAGGCCCGAAAAAAGTTTGGCTAATCCAACCATCATTAGATAGTACATCTGGGTCATCATATAATGAATAATAATTCAAATATCCAAATAAATACTAGGCAGAAGGTGCCTCCAATGTTTACCTAGACTATTGAATCCATTACCATCCACCTTAATGGGAGGCTATGACTTTGTTATCTCCATAACATTATCATTTTAAGGACCTAATAATTCAAAAAATTTGATTTAATGATTTGAGAATGTATTGACCGACGAGTCTTAAATCCTCCTACAGACTTCACCAAGTCACAAAAGAACTAGACAAGTTATCTATTGGACTAGCGAGTCTAAATCCTCCCACTGACTTCACCAAGTCATGAAAAAGACTAGAGACAAGCTGGTCCAAGGGTACCTAAATCAGTCAAACTGATTTAATGATTTAAGAATGAGAGAAAAGATCGGTCAGTAGTCAAAAGTCCTCTCACTGACTTCACCAAGTCATTGAATTAGACTAGAGACAAACTTGGTGAAGAGACATCTAAATCAGTCACACTGATTTATCTTAATGGCATAGGTCAACTCGAATCAATCAATGATCTAATCAAAACATAATCTAGCAAATTGATCAGATAAGTGAGATTGGTGGAAAGGTCTGCCTCGGCTTGCCTTAGACACCATTGAAATAGCTGGATAAGCGAACTGCTAATTAAAACCATCGGTCATATTGTCAAGTAATATTACCAAACTTACCTTAGACACCAATTAGTAGATTAGTTTCGATTTGATCAACCAAAAGACTCGGGCTAAACCATTGAGCCACGATCTGGTCCATTTGGTATGGTCAAAAATATGGACTTGATCAAGCTACAACTATTGAGGTTGATCTAAAACAATTCTAATCTAATCTAATTCAACTCTTGATTAGATTTAATCAATTTTCTAATTAGTCCATATTTATTTCTAATCCTAAGTCTAATCCAGTTAAAAGATCTGATTTATGCTAACCCATGGCCAATTATTTTATGAGGTGTCTTAGCATCTTTAATTTTCAAATCTAGATAACTTAATTTCAAATTAAGTATATGAAATATGTGTTTCAGTTTGTAGAACTATTCTACTAAGATTTCAAATGAAGCATACCATATGTTTTAAAATTTTAGATCTTAAAATCTAATTTTCAGATCTTAGTTTAATAATTAAACATACATAAATCTGATCTAAATATCATATATACATCACATGTATCATGATAACTTTTAGACCACTACCAATTACATCATATATAACATGCAATTCAGATCTTAAAATTAATTTCATATTAAATTATTTATTAAAATTATAATAAATCATCAATCACTTTACATCTAATCTAAACATGTTCATGATCAAAATAATTTAAAATTTATTCACTATTCTTCTTTATGAGACTTGATCATAGTGGCACTCCTACTCATCATAAAAGAACCTATCGAATAAGCAAGAGAGGGACTTAATCCCTACTTTCTCTTATGACTGGATGGCCTATTGATCATCTCAATTAGAGTACTAAACTACTAAGATTAGAAATCTAATTTCAAAAATTAATTACATCTACATGTACATTATCTAATAATCTACAAGTGCGATATGCAGAAAAATTCAGGCATGCATTTATAAACATGATAATATCATTGATATTTTGTACCTAATCTAATTAGATCAATATATCATATACATATTTCAGATCTGAAACTAAATTTATATAGTATATAAAATATTCAATTCAAATTTAAAATTATATAGAAAATAATTCAAATATATACATGAATACATAGAATAAAATTTTTGATTAGACTTGATTTTTATATTGTGCCAAATTTTTGTTCAAAATCAGATATAAAAATTTGTTAAAATAGATTCATTTCAGATCTTGATTATATCTAACATCTAATCCAAAATATTTCATAAAAAATCTATTAAAATTGATTTAAATAGATATATAATCAGGTTGTTAATCTAACAAAAATTTATATCAAAATTTTTTGTTATAATAGATTTATAACAACCTTCAATCAACTATTGATTTAATTCTTAAAATCTTGGTCAAAACTAAATTATAAATTTTATATTAATAGGGATAAATCAGATTTATTATCTATCATAAAAATCTATTTATATATCTCATATAAAAATATTAAAAAATTAATCTATGCATCCATATATCAACTTGGCTGTGAAATCAGTTGAAGAAAAAATTCGTCCGATCTGATCTGATCGTTAGGATTTATCTAAAAATTTTTTATTCTAAGAATTATATAATAATTATGGATTACTTTTTCATAGTGGAATAGGGATCAAAATCTCTAAGGATGCTTGGGTTTCTTAAGCTTGATACCTCGCGAGGTCTGAACGTACAGACCCTCTACTTTGCGCGCACGCCAGGCTCTGTAGAAAAGCAGGATGATCTTCTTCGCATCATTCCTTTAGAAAAAATCACAAAAAGGATAAGATCTAATCTCACACTTGGAAGGGAAGAGGAACAGGAGTCTTGATGTCAAGAAGGATGCCTAGGACTCTCCATGCTAAAAATCAGATGAGCACCTGCCACCCAATCTCACGATTTTATGGTTTCTTTTGTCGCACAAATAAAGCCCCTATTCATCAGTGATTTTTTCTCCCTTCTTTTATAGGTGATGCCTAAACATGTCTGATCTAAAGTCACATGGAATAAGGAGTCTTAATCTTATCCAAGGAAGGAACTAGACATGAGAAGGAGAGTGCTACATTTTTCATGCGAGAATCCTTTCACGTGCACACATTTATAGGCAAAATATCACCACTCTACCTTCTTTTGGTCAGCTCCTATAAGAGAGAGTCTCAGGTAATTTGGACTCTATGGATCCTATCCAATCCGGGTCCAATCTGAGTCTAAATCGAATCTGATTCGAACTGAATTCGAACCAAACTCGAAGAGACTGTCAATCCCAATCTAATTAGGATTTTGATCAAAGTCTAAATTAAATTTTTAACCTAATTAAGTCTTAATTAAATCAGATCTAATCTAAAATTAATTAAGATATAAATTCAATCTCTCATGAATCTCTTGGATCATTGATCAGATTATTATCATTTCCAGAATTAAACCTGAACCTCATGTCTAGTACTAGATAGATATAGTTAATTGTTTAATCTCATATGACCTCTAACTTAGTTCTCAATTAAGTTAATCTATTTATTCAATCAAATCATGTACTTTCAAATTAAACTAATAGATTTAGGTCAATTTTTTCAATTTTGTCTGACTTTTGTGCGTGACTCCATAGGTTCAAACACTAAGTCGATAGCACAGAAAACTATTTTTTATACTAATCGAAGTTACCATCTAGCAATCGTTTTCGATATCAGATAGATCAAATATTTGTAAGGTAACATTGAAAAATCTAGAAATATGATTACTACATAATTCATCCCTTTGACTCTGAAGGCTCAAGATGATCTAGGGTTTAACTATCAACCCTAGATTAGTGATCCACATTGTATTTTAATCTTTTTCAAATCCTATGACATATCACATAGATTGCCCCGATCGAGGTCTTATTGAATTAAAATACAGTGATGCATCAACTCCAAAAATTTGGAGGGGTCAATTCTATTTTGATCCACACACCGACAACCACAAGTACTTGACAGTGCCTAGAAATTTTCCATCATTGAATTAAAAATTCAAAAAATTTGAGATCAAATCACAGTGAGTTGCTTGCACATCATCATGATAATCTTAAGTCAGAGGGATACTTATGCCTATATTCTTCATGAATAGCTCTTGACAGTAGAGCACTCCGCAAGTGAGTCACTTATTCAGTGACGATGTACTCCTACATCTCACCTATATGCCATACTAGTATCTCCACACTCCTTGATTCAGAAGACAACCACCTTTATGGCACACAATGATCTACTCTTGATAAACATCATCATCCTTTAATGACGTATCATTTGGTCGTGAACATGTTTAAGAACTATTCGATAAATCTTCCTTTCTTGATTGTCATATAGTTCTAAAAACTCCATCACAACACAAGAGTTCTAAAAAGAAAGTTATAATCTTGTGATGAATATGCCAAATAACTTTCATTAATTTATAATTCATATACAAATTATAAAGAGCATAATCATCCAAATGATTGGCTTTAGGATATATTTCCTAATATGACGTAACCCTTCTTATATGCTTTAAAAGTAAGAAGTGGAGGCCACCCAAACTCTATCCAAATCATGCATGCCACCAAGCCTTTTGATGCCACAAAAGTAGGAGTTTGACTCCTATCAAAAACCCATCTCAGTACTCCTTTAAAAAGGACTTGTTGTGCATGAGTTGCTGGTGGAATTCACGTGAAAAATTTGAGGCTTCTTAGGCAGTGAAAAGAGAAGGTTGGTTGCTATTTTGATGCAGAAATCAAAGGTCCTTCGGTGTGGGAAAAAGAGAGGAATTATTCCTCCTTTTTGGTGTGAGAAAAAGGTGAGAAAGAAGGTCTTCCTCATGGGCAGAAGAGAGGAAGAAGGTCTTCCTTCTTGTGTGCTGATTTTTGGAGAGAAAAGTTTCCTTTTGGAGGCATGAAAAAAATGAGGGAAAGGTTCTCTCTTATGCATGGAAGAAAAGAGAAAAAAAGATTCTTCTCTGGATCTCTAAAATAGAGATCATATGCGTGGTTCCAAGAAGAAAAGGAGAGGGTCTCCTTGATCTTCATCTTCTTCCTTATCCTTCTAATCTTCTTCTTCTCTAAGAATATCTTGAGAGAAAAGAAGAGTTTTCATCAATCGTCAAGATGTGATCACTTCAAGGGAGCTAGCATCCCAGTGAGATCAAAGACTTCTGATCTGATTAAGACCTTATGTGGATATCTGTAAAGATCGAATGCCTATGTGGCTTCAAAAGGATCGAAAAGACATCCAAGATCATCTCTTCACAAGTAAAGATCGACTCACGATGAAGATCTAGATATAAATATGAAAAGACTATGCCCTATAAACCAATCAAAATTTGTATTTTGATGGGTTTTCTTATAATCTTCTAGACTCATGTAATTGATACTATATAAATAAAAGATATTTTCATCATAAGCTGCATCTTACTATTGTAATGATTATGATGAACTCCATAACTTAGGACAATGATTTTAGAATTATGATGAGATCATGACTATGAGACCTAAAATCTTAAAAATCCTGATTCAGAATATTCCTAGTCATAGAAGTATTGAGTAGGAGATCAATATTTCGGATAGACCAGCACTGCCTATGTATGCTCAATGGAGAGGATGGCTGATCTCATAAGCCACTTATATGAGACACTAATACAAGGATGTAGGTGCTCATTAGAAAATAAGTTCACTGAATTGATTCAACTTAAGAAATATCTTATGAAATCTACTTATTCATCAAAAGATATTTCTTATAGTGGAAGTTGTGCATGTAATCTTTTGACCTGAGACTACCATAAAATCTTATATACATGAATTCATATTTTGGTTCATACTCATTTATGATTTAGTCATATATGGGATGATCTGGATATGGTGGAATATGTATGGAGGTTGTGAGTAGGTCAACATGGAATCGATCACTCCTGATAAGAGGAGATCGCATCCTACTTACTCTGATCGATTGATGATTTAGAATATTTTTGATCAAAGTAGAATGAAAATTAGAAAGTATTCAAATATTTATTAATCAAATCATCATTAAAGATTAAGAGAAATATGAATATGATATTAGATTTGACATCATTTCATATCCAGAGTTATAATCGAGATGCAGAGTGATCGTAGGATCGAATTACACGGTAGCTTTCCACTGAAGAGTATTTTTAGTATTTTAATCAAAATTTTATATATTTCTGATAGATATGAGACATTGCTAGACATCAATCTTATTTGTAGATTTGATCAAATTAAAGAATTTAATTCGATCGCCAATTAGAAAGGTTCTAATTGCTAAAATCGGGTTTGCTCGATTGGACCTAGATTGGTTAGATTAAATTCTAATCAAATCAGATTGACTTGCACTCAGATCCACTACTAGCTAGATGTGGAACCCAATGGGTTACACATAAAGAGAATTGATTAGGGGTCTAATTGGAATAGATCATGTTTGCAAAATTGACATGCTAGCACATGTTGCAAATCCTAGTTCCTTATTTTGAATCAGATTCGAAATTGATTTCGGATTGGGCTAATTAAATCTAAATTAATTCAAACTAATTTTGAGTTTGAGTTGGGTTAATCCTTGGCTACATGTGCTAAAAAATTGGTGTCATATAACCAAGTCTCCATGCATCAAGAATTTTTCTTGCACATGGGATGCATTTTTGTGCGCAAAAGATCAAGTGGCATCCCATGAGATGGGATGCCCCTTCCTTGATCTTATCCATATGTTCCACACTAAAATAATTTTTTGAGAATCATGATTTAATTCTATGCATAGAGGAGTCCTTCTGTGGCTAAATCATCTTCTGATTTAATCATGAAAATTGGTTAAAGTTGATAGATTAGCCAAGTTAATCCATGCACCTAACCTAGAGACAATCTTGTGAAGGGCTCTAATCTATTTGTCACACCTCATCTTATCTCTGATTTTTTTCTCCCACCATCTCTAGGTTAGCACCTTAATTTTGGTCCATTGGATAGCCAAGATGCACTGATGAGTGGTGGAGAAAAAATATGCCAAGAGAAGACTTGCGACGCATCAAAGAAATATCAGGAAAAATATTTCGAAGAGTCTTTCTGCGTGAAGCATCTCTCGAATTTTTTTTGATGATTGTCATATGATAGAAGCTTCCTAATGGGCACGAGATTTTGTCTTGGGATATGAGAAATTTTGAAGGGCACAAGATGGCATGTGGAGAGGGTGCGAGACAAGTCCGAAGGCAACCTATCGCTAACTATTTAAAAGGGGCTGTACCAGAGATTTGTTTCACTCAGAATTCTAAACCTATCTCTTCTTTCTTACACCCTGTTGGGTATAAAATACCCTCAGCCAAAGTTCTCGACAGGTGGCACCTATCCGTGCTTCTCCGAGATGGGCTCTTCAGTCGCCTATCAGATTGCTCCCAGTGCTCACTGAGCTCCGTTGCCGGTCGATCTTCTACAGTGCTCACTGGGCTCCGTTGCTGGCCGACCTTCTACAGTGCTCACTGAGCTCCACTACTGGCCGACCTTCTACAACTATCGACAGTTCTCCGAACTTCTTCTGGAATTCTCACAGTCAAGTTTGACTCCAATCCGAACTACTCTGTACTTTGTCAACGGCCATACTTCGTCAACAGCAGATCTCTTCACCAGATTTCCCTGGACTCCTACGGGAGCCGGTCCATCCCAGCCGAACTCCTACGGGAGCAAGCAGATTTCACCCGGACTCCTACGGAAGCCAGACTTCTTCTCAAGTTCCTGCTACAGGTATATTTCACTCGGTCTCCCATGGGAGCCGAACTTCTCCTTTGAGTTCATATTGCAGGAAGATCTCATCCGGACTCCTACGGGAGCCGGTCCATCCCAGCCGAGCTCCTACGGGAGCAAGCAGATTTCACCCGGACTCCTACGGGAGCCGGACTTCTTCCCAAGTTCTTGCTATAGGTATATTTCACTCGATCTCCACGGGAGCTGAACTTCTCCTCTGAGTTCATATTGCAGGTAGATCTCATCCTGACTCCTACGGGAGCCGATCCATCCCAGCCGAGCTCCTACGGGATCAAGCAGATTCACACGGACTCCTACGGAAGCCGAACCACTGCCTCAAGTCTCTATTGCAGAAGGATCCGGACTCCTACGGGAGCCGGACTTCTTCTCCAAACTCCTATGGGAGCCGGTTTACTTCATCCGGACTCCTACGGGAGCCGGACTTCTTCTAACCTCTATTGCAGGAAGATCCAGCCCGAACTCCTACTGGAGCCGGACTCCTTTTTCAGACTCCAATTGCAGGCGGACATCGTCCAAACTCTCTCAAGGAGTGGTTAACTTCGAGCTCTCGTCAAGAGCGGATCACACCGAACCTCTAACACGGACGGTCTACTCCGAGCTCCAACTACAAGTGGTCTACCTCAAGTAAACTCCATCCGAACCTCTAACCATAACAATATTTTTCGAACTTCTGTCACAGGAGGATTCCACCCGAGCTTCCTCAATAAGCTATTCCTGTCTGGGCTTCTACAAAAACGAGTCCCAACCGGACTTCTGTAGTGGATGGACACCCTCACAGTCGAACGAACTCCTACAACGGACGAACTCCAGCAGCTGGACTCCCCCAATGACCAACCATCTTCAGCGTCCCCAACACCTCTCCAGTCGCCGACCTCCAACAGTGCCAACCGACCTCCAACAGTGTCAACTGACCTTTAGCAATTCCGTCCGGACTTCAACGATATTCTGCAGGTTCTTCCAGTGAACAGGCTTTTGCGACATCTCCCGAATTCAGCCATTGAACGATCTTCTGTCGGACTCCTTATATAACCAGGTCTTCCCAGCAGTCAGCCTTCAAATGAGTCCCCATATCAGGCCAATTTCGATCGAGCTTTACCAATGGGAAATCTCCAACCGAGCTTCCACGGTAAAATGACTTCAGCCTACGCAGCGCCAACACCTAAGACACCCATCGACAGCGGATT
>KE509394.1:0-14135 GCA_000441515.1 Elaeis oleifera | reverse complement strand
GGATGCAAAAGAGGGTGTCTAATTATGGGTGCAAGGGCTCCAATAGTTGGCGCCTAATGGACTTCCTAATGTAAGTTGGATAACTTAAGTAAATAGGAATCCTAATGCAAGTAGGACTTATATTATGAGATTGAATAGGATTCAATCCTTATGCCTATTTAAAGGAACCTTCTCTAAAGTTCTTAGAGCATCCAAACCAGCAGTCCCTCACACCCAAAGGCTCTCCCCATGCCCTCTCTTCCTTCCCTTTTCTCTTCTCTTGGGCATTTTACACGCCCTTCCCTTGGGACGCGCGTCCTAAGGTGTTCCATGCCCAAAGAAGTTTAGATGCCTTTTCTTTACTGAATTTTAATATCTGGTAGCAGCACATAGCAAGGAGAAACTCTAGAGAAGAGGAGAAGATCAAGGAGAAAGATCAAGTGTTGATCGCGATCCAAGTTTCGTTCAAATTCAGCAAGCTGAATTTTGGAGAATCAAAATTCAGATTAAAGAGGACTATTCTAGGCTGATCTCGAATAGATACTCGTAGAGGTTGGATACTTTTATGGCTAACAGAGAGCCTCATCTCTTCCAGATCCAGATTTGAAGAAAAAGATTGTGAAATAGGTATGTGATTTGATCACAATCTAAATTTCAACATATATCAATGTCAGCATATGAAATAGATTCATGTGATTTTATATTTTATGCATGTAAAATTTAGATTAAAATATTTTAATCTTATTCTCCACTGCAGTGTTTAGAAATAAAATTTTAAACACATATGCATGCACCAAACCTCGAATTCCAACATTTGGAACATAATTCCCAACAACCCTATGCCATGGTCCAGAGGCCGAAGTGGATAATACCTCACGCATATGAGAGTAGAGATCGACCCATCCAAGCCATGAGCCCTTGATTGCAACATCGACGCTATCTATAAAACCATCTCTAGCCTACACATACATACTCCTTCTTGACTGGAGGGCTAATGTTGTGGGAGAATGGCATCTTTAGTCCCATATCAATTGTGAGTCAAGGAGGAGTCTAACTTATATCGAATGAGATCTCTCCTCTATGAGGTACTTTTTAAAGAATAAAATTATGTGGCCCTATACCATGATCCAAAGGTCGAAGTGGATAATACCTCACGCATGTGAAAGTAGAAATCGACCCATATGAGCCATGAGCCCTTGACCGCAACATCGGTGTCATCTATAGGTCCCATCTACTGCCTAGGCACACATACTCTCCCTTGATTTGGAGGGCTAATGTTATGGGAGGACGACATCTTTAATCCCATATCGGTTGTGAGTCAAGAGGAGGTCTAACTTGTATGGAATATATTAAAAAATATGTCCTAAAGTTAATTATCTATCTGTAGACGATTGTGCTCTTTGTAAATTATATATGAATTATAAATTAATAAAATTATTTCATAATTTTATCATAAATTTTGTATCTTCTTTATTCAACTCTTATATTGTATCTTCTTTATTCAACTCTTATATTATGATGAAGTCCTTAGAACTACTTTCAATCGATAAAGGAGGATTTATCATGCAGTTCTTAAATATTGTTCGTAACCAAATGATACGTTATTATTAGGATGATCATGTTTATCAAGTATAGATCATTGTGTGCCATATGGATTGATTGTTCTCATAATCAAAGAGTGTAGAGACACTGATATGGCATGCAGGTAAATATAGGAGTACATTTGTACTGAACTTGGCCCAACTATAGAGTACTTTGCTATTAAGAGTAGCTCACGAAGGATATGGGTATAAGTGTCCCTCCGACCTGAGATCACCATAGTGACTTACAAGCAACTCATTGAACTTTGATGCCGAACTATCTGTATTTCTAATACAATGACGGAAGGTTTCTGGGCATAGTCAAGTACTTACGAAATCTGTATGTGAGTCGAGATGGAATTGACCGCTTCAAGTTATTGAAGATAATGCTTCAATGTATTTCAATTTAGTAAAATTTTAGTCAGAGTAATTCATGTGAGTAGTCACAAGATTTATAAAGTTGAGACACAATATGGATGAGCTGATAAAGAGTTGACAGCTTAACTCTAAAGCCATCTTGAGCATTGAGGGTCAAAAGGATGAATTATATGGTAACCATATGCCAAAGGTTCTTGAATATTACATTATAACAATTCGATCTATCCAAATGTCAGGTATTATTGCTAGATGGTCACTTCGATTAGTACAAAATTATTCTGTGCTATCAATTTAGTATTCAAATCTATCAATTTAGTGTTCAATGATTATGAATCGTTCAAGAGTAAATCATTAATATGATTGATGATTAATCTTATACAAAAGTTGTGATAGAATAATTTATCAATAGTTAGTAAATTATAGAAAGATTAATTAGTAATTAGATTACTGATTAGCTTAATTTGATTAAGCAATGAGGTTTGGATCAAATATAATTGAATTGGATTTGGTTAGGTTTTATCCAATTAGGTTATGAGATGACCTAATTGCTAAGGAAGATTAATTTTTGATTTGATCAGGATTTGGGCTCAATTAATTTTTGATTTGATTAGAATTTAATTGAGGATATTAGGTACCTAACTGGATTAGGTTCATTAATCTTCTTTGGGTCTAACCAAATATGATTTGGATGGAACCAAATTGTATGAACCCAAGAGTCCAATTGGATTGGACTAAACCCTAGCACCAACCATCTTGTTCACACAAAATTCAGATTTTGCATGATGTTTCTTCATACCAAAAGGAGATTTCTCATCCCTCCTTAATGCCCAAATGGATTGGATAAACATGGTTTAAATTTTGATTTAAACTTCAACTTGAATTTTGAATTCAAGTTTGAATGGCTTTTGATTTTGAATCAAACTAACCTAATCCTTATCCTTCCTAACCACTCTTGGACACCGACCTTAAGAAGCCCTCCTTTTTGTGCATGAGAGATCTGATTTCATCAAAGAATATAGAGGGAATTCTGGTTGTGCGTGAGAAAGGTGGTGTGGCATCCGATCTTGGTGTGTGCATTGACCTGGGGTTCTAGACCTAGGGCATGGGCTTTTGGGAAGAGAGAAAATCCGTGTAGAGAGTATCTCCTCTTCACCTTCTTACTCCTCACTTCTTCTTAAGTCCTTCTTCATCCTCCAAAAGAGTCCGAGTGATTTGATGAAGGAGTTCGATCAGCCATCAGGAGGGTCTTTACAAGGAGCTAGCACTTCAGGGAGACCAATCATCAAACCTCTGATTAGACAAGGGACCACAAAAATCAGCTGTGGTGAAATTCGATCCATACTCAGGTATCGAGATTCGATCTCAGTAGATAGGATCTAGTTCATAAATAGATTTATGATTATTGATTTCAGATTATGCATATATGTTTATGTCATACGATTTATGATAGGTAGCTTTTAGATTAGATCTAATGCATGCTAAATTAATATGGTTAAGCAAATTTATTTCTACTGCATTAAAAATTCAAAAAAATTTTGAAATGCATGCATGAAACTATCTAGGATTTCCTTCAATGGTATTAGAGCAAGATTTGTTTTTGACATGAACATACATGTTTAGATCTAAAATTTTAACTGTTACATGTGCGATATATTAGATTAGATATCTTAGTAGCCTAATACTTGAAATGGATGTATCACCAAGCCATCCGATCATGAGAGAAAGCAGGGATTAAAGGCTCTCTCTTGTCTAATCAATGAATTTTTTTATGGCATGTAGGGGTGTCACTTGTGATGTCTCATGAAGAAGAACTATGAAAAGATGTAACATTTAATCATTATAAATAAAATATGAAATCATAAATAAGTTTAGATTAGATCTAAGATAGATTTATGATTGATTTTATTGCCATTTATACAAATAATCTGATCTAAAATTCTGCAATGTGTTGCTGGAACGTCTGTCGAGTCGACTTGATTTTGGTTTGAGTCAACTCGAGATCCTAGTAAGTCGACTCATTTCACTGATGAGCCGACTCATTTGTGTAGGTTGAAAAAATATTTTTTGTTCATCACAGATGAGCCGGCTCTATCTCAGAGTCGAGTCGACTCACTGTAATAAGTCTACTCAGTCCAAAGTGAGTCGACTCAAATTTCTAGACAGAATATTTTTGCATGAAATTTGATGTAAAGGAGTTTACATTTGAAGTTATTTCAATAAATAATAAAGATCCATATTCATTCCACACTTAATTAAGAATTAAGAGTTGAATCTTTAGATCTAGAATTATGAATTTAAGATCTAATGGCATTGAATAAAATATGGGGCTATGGGTTAGCTTGAATCAGATCGTTTAACTGGGTTAGACCTAGGATAGAAATCAAATAGATAATGGACTAATCTGAGTAGTTAATCAAATCTAACCAATAGTTGATTCAGATTAGGTCAAATCTTTCTTGATCAAATCTTAATAGTTTTAGTTGATTAAGTCTATTATTTTGATTTATTAAATGGACTTGATTATAGCTCAGTGGTCGAGCCTGTGTCGTAATACTGACCAAATCAAAATTGATAACCAATTAGTGTCTAAGGCAAGTGGTTGAAAGGAGTTTTTAATTAGAACTGTTCTCCTTCCTAGCCAATTACATTGGCATCTAAGGAAGAAATGAGGACCCTCTTGCTTTTTTTCACTTACCTGGCTAATATGGTGAATCTATTTTTGATTAGGTCACTGAGTGATTCAAGTTGACCCATGTTATTAAGGTTAATCAGTTTGACTGATTTAGGTACCCTTGAACCAGCCAAATCTCTAGTCCTTTTCAATGGCTTAGAGAAGTCAGTGAGAGGATTGTTGATTGCTGGTTAATCTCTTCTCTGAATTCTAAAATATATAACTAAATTTTTTAAATTATTAGATCCTTAAAATGATAATGTTATGGGGATAACAATATCATAGCCTCCTATTAAGGTGAGTGGTGATGAGTGCAATAGTCTAGATGGACATTGGAGGCACCTTTCTCTTGGTATTTATCTGGATATTTGAATTATCATTCATTATATAATGACTCTGTTGTACTATCTGATGAAAGGTTGGATTGATCAAAGTTTTTCTCAGGTTTGATCATTCATTAGTTAGATTCATTGAGTATGGTTGGACCTAATCAAGACTTTCAGTGGAGGCACCTTCCACCTGCTGAAGAGGTGCCTGGGGCAAAATCATTACTAGAAATTATTTGAAGAAATAATTAGTTAAGAACCTATCTATAGATGCATATGGTTTGGCCTAGCTTTTTTCGGACCCGTATATAATCTTTGTGGATTCTAGTACCTGCTAAGGAATTAAGATAATTCTTCGAATTGGAGGTAGAGACTACCAATTCATATAAAATAGTAAAAAATATCTTTAGACTAAAGTTTAAATCTTTATGATTAAATAATTTATATATTAATAGATTTTTATTTTTCCAGTAATGGCTAGTACCTTATCGCTCTGCTCACTGTTGGACAGTGATAAGCTTATGGGACCTAACTTTGATAGTTGGTATCGAAAGTTGAAGATTGTTCTTAAGTATGAACGAATTCTTTATATCCTTACGGAGCCTGCACTTGAAGAGCCCATGCCCAACGCACGTAGTGTGGTCAGAGATATTTACCAGAAGTGGCTCAATGTTCGAACCACAGTATGGTGCATTATGAGGGTGGCGATGAATGATGAGTTTAGTCGTAAGTTCGAGGAAGCACAGTCGAGAAAATGCTTCAAGTGTTAAACGAGTCTTTCGACATCTCTGATGATGTCGAGAGATACAAAACCTCTTATACTGTCTTTAATGCTCGGATGTGAGAGGGGGCATCGATTACCGATCATGTATTATACATGATCGAGCAGATTGAGTACCTCAGTAAACTTGACTTTCTATTGCATAAACAGTTAGCCAAGGATACTATCCTGAGCTCGCTCCCAAAGTTCTACCTCCTCTTCTTGAGTCATTATAGAATAACCAAGCCTACAGTGAACTATCATGATTTGCTAGGATTGCTGTATACTTTTGAGAAGGACAAGCAGCTCCACAAGAAGTCAGTTTATATAGTAGGTGGGTCATCATCGGGGCATCGGCCCTCTATAAGAGGAAAGAAGAAGATGCAGAAGAAAACCATACAAGGGTGGTGAAGTCCAAACTGACGATGAAGTCTAAGGCTAACCAAAGTCAGACAGAGTACTTCTTTGTAAGAAGTTAGATCATTGGAAGAGAAATTATCCTCAGTATCTTGCCTTCCTTGAGCCAAACAGGCCAAGAAAGAGAAACAAGAAAATGATTGTGGATCAAGGTATTTATATGATAATACCTTATAATTTTTCTATTTTGATACTACTACCTGGGTATTGGATACTGAAAGTCTAATTAATATTTATAATTCATTGCAGAGACTTCAGGTTAGTAGAAAGTTTGAAAACGATGAGAGATTCCTAAATATTGGAGATGGAAGTCAAGTTCTAGTCCTGGCTTTAGAAATTGTGGAGATTGTATTCGTGTCAAATATTGTCATTTTAAGTGATTATCACTATTGTTCCTCCTTTCTTATGAATGTAATTTCAGTAGGCCTTTTGGCCAGAGGTAGATTTTATTTATAATAAAAGATAATTTTTGTGATATCATTATGAATGGTACTACAATTATACATGGACTATTGAGAAATGGTATTTATATTTTATCATAGCCTGTTAGTGTAATATACATGTCTAACAAATGTTCTAGATTAGATAATATCACAGATGCCTACCTTTGGTATTGTCAGCTCGATCATATAAATAAGAATAGGATAAATAGATTAACTAAAAAGAAAATCTTCGACATCAATGATTGTAAGTCATTACCGACCTATAAGTCCTGTCTTCTTTGAAAGATGACTAAGTCACCCTTTACTGAAAAGGGTGAACAGGCTAGTGATGTTCTGAGTCTAGTACATACTGATTTATGTAGACCCATGAACTCGAGTGTCGAAGAAGGGTATAATTACTTCATTACTATCATTAATGAGCTATCTAGGTATGGATATATCTATCTTATGAAGTATAAGTCTGAATCATTTGAAATGTTCAAATGATTCTGTAATGAAGTAGAAAAATAAATTAAGAAGAGTATTAAAACTCTTCGATCAGACTGAGGAGGTGAATATCTTTCCAATAAATTTTTGACATATCTAGAAGAGAATAAAATTCTCTCACAATAGACCCCTCTTGGGATACCACAACACAATGAGATGTTAGAAAGAAAAATCGAACACTGTTAGACATGGTTTGGTTCATGATGGGTTTGTAAGTCTATCAGTCTCCTTTTAAAGTTATATTCTTGAGACTGCTTGTTATGTTCTGAATAGGATTCTGAGCAAATCAATCACAAAAACTCTATATGAGATATGGACTAGGTGTAGGTCGATATTCTCTTACCTTAAGATTTGCAGTTGTCCGACTTATATCAAGTGTTTGCAGACTGATAAGCTTGAATTTTGATCCGATAAGTATTCTTTTGTAGGATACCCCAAGAAATCTAAGAGATATTTTTCTACCATCCTAATGAATAAAGATGTTTGTGAGTAATAGGACAATCTTTTAGAAAAAAATTCTTATGGAAGGAGCTAATGCCCCTAAGATCGAGCTTGATGAAATTCGATAGGTAGAAGAACTGACATAGACAAGTGAAAATATAGAACTGAATTTGATTAGATCAAATCCAAAGCCCATTGTAGAGGCACTTTTGAGGAGATCCAGTAGAGTATTGCATCAGTCGGACAGATATTACGATTTTTGATTTGGGATGGTGATCCTATTGAACTAGATGAGAATGACGAGGATCCGATCATCTATATAGATGCCATGCAGAGGTCCGATTCTGAGAAATGGCTTGATGCCATGAAATCCAAAATGAAATCCATAAAGATCAATGATGTATGGACACTCGTTAATCCACCTAAAAGGATAAAATCTATAGGGTGCAAATGGATATTCAAAAGAAAAGAGATGCAAATTGGAAGGTAGAGACCTATAAAGCTCGTTTGGTTGTCAAGGGATATCATCAACATTATGGTATAGATTATGATGAGATATTTTTTTCTGTGTTAATGCTCAAATCCATTCAGATTATGCTTGCGATAGCAGCATACCAAGATTACAAAATCTATTAAATGGATGTCAAGATAGCTTTTTGAATGGAGAGCTAGATGAAGAGATGTATATGATACAGCTTGAAGAGTTCACATCCACAGATGAATTAAAGGTATACAGCTTCAGAGATCTATTTTGGATTGAAGAAAGTATCTCAGAGTTGGAATATATGTTTGATAAGATGATCAGAATGTATGGCTTCGTTAAGAACGGAGAAGTCTTGCATTTATAAATGGGCTAATGGCTTTATAGTCATTTTTCTTGTATTGTATGTAGATGACATTTTCTTAATAAGAATAACATCCCTGCTTTACAAAGTATAAAATTATGGCTATCATTACAGTTCTCTATGAAGGATTTAAGAGAAGCATCCTACATCTTAGGAATGAAGATCTATAGAGATAGATCTAAAAGGCTATTTGGATTGTCTCAATCTATGTACATTGATACCATGCTGAAACGATTCAGCATAACAAATTCCAAGAAGGGTTTATCTATTGATAGATCAAAAAATTTTATCTCTAAGAAGGATTGTCCGATAACCTCACAAGAGAGAGAGCATATGAGTAGAATTTCATATATCTCGACAGTGGGATCTATCATGTACGCAGTGATATGTATAAGACTGGATGTTGTCTACTCACTAGAAGTAGCGAATAGGTATCAATCTGATTCAGATGAGAACTATTAAAAAATTATAAAGACAATCCTTAAGTATTTGAGAAATAATAAAGATCAATGGCTAATTTATGAAGAATCTAACTTAAAACTTATGGGATATACTAATTTAATTTCAGTCAAATCATGATGATAGCAAAAGTATATCAGATTATATATTTACCCTGAATGGAAGAGCAATATGCTAGAAAAGTTCTAAGTAGCACACTGTAGTTGATTCTATTTGCGAGGTGGAGTATACTGCGGCATCCAATGCTGTCAAAGAAGCTGTTTGGTTGAGAAAGCTCATTTGCAAGCTTGGAGAGGCACCCTCCATTGATGGTCTAGTTCTTCTATATTATAACAACACTGGAGCCATAGCTTAAGCTAAAGAACCAAAGTCTCATCAGAGAACTAAATATATTCTGCATCGCTATCACCTTGTTAGAGAGATTATTGATTGAGGTGACGTCGAGCTTCAGAAGATCGATGGAAGAAAACTTAACCGATCGATTTACTAAAGCTCTCGAAATCAAAGAGTTCGATGAACATAAATGAAAGATAGGTATTGATACTGTTCTGATTAGCTTTAGTCTAAGTGAGAGTTGTTGAGAAATGTATCTTAAAGTCAATTATCTACCTATAGATGATTGTGCACTTTATAAATTATATATGAATTATAATTAATAAAATTATTTGATAATTTTATCATAAATTTTGCATCTTCTTTATTGAACTCTTGAGTTATGATGAAGTCCTTAGAACTACTTTCAATCGATAAGAAGGATTTATCGTGTAGTTCTTAAATATTATTCACGATCAAATGATATGTTATTATTAGAATCATAACATTTATTAAGTATAGATCATGTGTGCCATATGGATTGGTTGTCCTCGTAACTAAGGAGTGTGGAGATACTAGTATAACATGCAAATGAAATATAGGAGTATATTTGCATTGAACTTGATCTAATTTAGGAGCACTCTGTTGTCAAAAGTAGCTCACAAAGGATATGGGTGTAAGTGTCCCTCTGATCTGAGATCACCATGATGACTTGCAAGCCACTCATTGGGCTTTGGTGCTGGACTATCTATATTTTTAATACAGTAACGAAAGATTTTTGAGCACAGTCAAGTACTTGTGAAGTCTGTATGTGAGTCAAGATGGAATTGACCACTCTAAGTTGTTGGAGATAACACTTTGATGTATTCAATTAAGTAAAATCTTGGTCAAGATAATCCATGTGAGCAGTCATAGGATTTATAAAGTTGAGATACAATATGGATGAACTGATAAAGAGTAGATAGTTTAGCTCTGAAGCCATCTTGAGCATTGAGGGTCAAAGAGATGAATTATACGGTAACCATATGCCAAAGATTCTTGAATGTTGCGTTGTGACAATTTGACCTATCTGGACATCGGGTATCATTGCTAGATGGTCATTTCGATTAGTATAGAAATTTATTCTGTACTATCGATTTAGTATTCAAACCTATGGAGTTATACACAAAGAAGAGTTTTCTATCTAATCAGATGACTAATCAACGATTTTGAATCATTCAAGGATATAATCATCAATATGATTGATGATTAATCTTATGCAAAAATTGTGATAAAATAATTTATCAATAGTTAGTGAATTATAAAAGGGTTAATTAGCAATTAGATTACTAATTAGCTCAATTTGATTGAGCAATGGGGTTTGGATCAAGTCTAATTAAATTAGATTTGATTAGATTTTATCCAACTTGGTTATGAGATGACCTAATCGCTAAGAGAGATTAATTTTTGATTTGATCAGAATTTGAGCTTAATTAATTTTAATTTGATTAGGATTTAATTGAAGATATTAGGTACCTAATTGGATTAGATTCACTAATCTTCTTTGGGTCTAACCAAATATGATTTGGATTGAACCAAATTGTATGAACCCAAGAGTCCAATTGGATTGGACTAAACCCTAGCACCAACCATCTTATCCATGCCCATCTTGTTCATGTAAAATTCAGATTTTGCATGATGTTTTTTCATGCCAAAGGAGGTTTCTCATCCCTCCTTAATGCCCAATTGGATTGGATAAACATGGTTTAAATTTGGATTTAAACTTCAACTTGAATGAATGGCTTTTGATTTTGAATCAAACTAACCTAATCCTTATCCCTCCTAACCGCTCTTGGATGCCGACCTTAAGAAGGCCTCCCTTTTGTGCGTGAGAGATCTAATTTCACTGAAGAAAATAGAGGGAATTCTAGTTGTGCGTGAGAAAGGTGGTGTGGCATCCTATCTTGGTGTGTGCATTGACCTAGGGTTCTAGACCTAGGGCATGGGCTCTTGGGAAGGGAGAAAATCAGAGTAGAGAGTGTCTCCTCTTCACCTTCTTCCTTTCCTCACTTTGTGCTAAGTTCTTCCTCATCCTCCGAAAGAGTCTGAGTGATCTGACGAAGGAGTTCGATCAGCCATCAGGAGGGTCTCTGCAAGGAGCTAAAACTCTGGGGAGACCGATCGTCAAACCTCTGATTAGATAAGGGACTTCATATGGATACCTGTGGAGGTCGGACAACTGTGCGACTGTTGTGCGATAGAAAGAACCACTAAAAGCATGAAAATTAGTTGCGGTGAAATTCGACCCGCGCTCAGGTATTGAAATTTGATCTCAATAGGTAGGATTTAGTTCATAAATATGATTTTTGATTATTGATTTCTGATTATGTACATATGTTTATGTCATATGATCCATGATAGGTAGTTTTTAGATCAGATCTAATGCATGCTAGATTAATATGGTGGATCAAATTTACTTCTGCTGCGTTAAAAATTCAAAAAAAAAAATTGAAATGCATGTATGAAACTGCTTAGGATTTCTTTAGAATGGGACATTCTCTTCCCAGTGAAGCACCTTTTAAAAGACAAAGTTATGAGGCCCCATGCCATGGGCCAGAGGCCTAAGCGGATAATATCTCATGTATTCGGGAGTGAAAATCGACTATCCGAGCCACAAGTGCTTGACTGCAATAGATATTATGCTTTCAAATCTTACAAAATTGAAAATTTAAAATAGAGCTATAAAAATAATTATTCCTCGGCCCTTCGAGCATCGATTCATCGGCACACTTAAATATCTCTTCATGTGGTCCAATACAGAGATATTTCTCCAACTCCATACTTCCTCCAACTCCATCCTTCATTTGCATTGTGTACTTCTTGCGGGAGACTGCCAACTTACACTGGATCGATTCCCTGACTACACATAGTTAAAATCACCCAGGACATAGCTAATATCTCCCAGCACAGTTAATATCTCTCAAAATTTAATATATATGTGGACACAGTTAATATCCTCCAATATACCGTTACTAAATAAGTGGACAAACTTAATAGACTGTAGTGTATATTTAATATACCACACTTCACACTTACTATAACCACAGTATACAATTAACATACCATATTATCAATTAGTAGATATGTATACACACTTAATATATCACAATACATGCTTAATATATCACAGTACATACTTTCCATACCACAATACACAATTAGTAGATATGTGTGCACAGTGATTATACCATAGTACACAATTAACATACCACAATATATATTTAATACACTATTGTAAATACTTAATATACCATGGTACATAGGTAATATACCACAGTACACACTTAATAATATGCCACAGTACATACTTACAATGCCATAGTACATAGTTAATATATATGTGTGCATAGTTAATATACTCCAGTACACAATTAACATACCATAGTGCACAATTAACATACATAGTACATTATTCTTAATATACCATGGTAGCGTAGCAAATATACCTACCGTTGCCACAGTTAAAATAACCTGGACACAGTTAATCTCTGTTTCAATATAGTTACATATATTAATTCTATATAGTTAAGATACTAATTAGCACATGCATTTATTGAGACAAAGTATATATCCCTGTACAATTAATATATATTATTCAATAAATATTTGCAACATGACTGATTCATTTGTCAACATACCATTTAGAACATAGTACTCAAAATATATCAATGTAACAATGTCATATAGACAAATGAGACGTAAAGTTACAATATTATATTACACAACATAATCTGTTACAATGCTATATTGCACAACTAAGATATCAAGTTATAATGCTATCTTACTCAACATGCTCTAATCTCTCCAGCTTGATAACCTCTGCTGGTACCATGCCCATAACATGTCATAGGTAACAGAGTGGCCATTAAAAGAATATGCCGCAACCCAGCTTCTATACATCATGCAATAGTCTCGAGTGCTTTTCTAATTCATGAATTGGTACGCTCTTTTGCAGCTGGTAGATATTCATACACATACGTGGATGAAGTAGAAATTTAATGGCCCATGGTTGAAGCAGTTAGCACGTATAAATATTGAATAGCGAACTAGGAAAGTTGGGCAATTGCCGATTTTGAACAAATACTTTCTTCTTAGCTATCATTTGGGTTCAATCCAGGCCTATAATGCAAGAGCCAATTAGCAACTTGACACCACCTTGTTATCATTTATCAATGGCCAGCACTAAAGCCACAAGATCTGCTGCCTGGCAAGTAGCTAACTTGGTTCACAGCACATCGTCTCGTCCAAAGCCTGAGGACCCACTTCTAGCCCTTGCAATCTCATGTATGTCACGTCTGAACAACATCAGTGCCAATTGTCATTATAGCAATAGAACCCTTGTTATGACCCAAGCCCAAAGCCCAATCGAGAAGACCCAAGCCCAAGCCCAATTAAAAAAAAAAAATAGAGAAATCAGGAAGAAGACTCCTGATCTCTGATGAGCCACGATGGATCGGGAGTCCTAAGACCACCAGAGGTCCTAGGGCTCTCTATAAAAGGCCTTCCCCTTCCTAAGAACCCTCACCGGTCTTCCTCCCTCTCTTCCTCCCTGATTTCTCCGATTGAAGCCGCGGCCCCTTGATTCGTGCTCGCCGCGATTTCTCGCCGGTGGGATCACCGGAGACTGAGGTAAGATCTCCTTCCTCTTTCTCTCTCCTCTCTCCTTTTATTCGTGCCTCTGTGCACAACCACCGGTGACGGATGTCGCTGGATTTCGTCGGAGAAGGGATCCCCTGTTTGGTCTCTTCTTCTCTTTGATTTTTCAGTGCCGGCGATCACTGCCGACCGCCGGCTTTGGCCTTCCGAACTCGAGAGGATTGCCCCCCTGCCGCCGACCTTCACCGTGCCGGCTCTGGTCCGGACGGCCAGTCAAAGGGAGGGACCTGTCGGTCTCTTGTTTCGGCCAGGGAAGACCACGAAAAAGAAAGAAAAGAAAAAGGAAGGAAAAGAAAAGAAAAAAAAGAAAAGAAAAGAAAAAAGGAAGGAAAAAGAAAAAGAA
>KE509391.1:2878-22537 GCA_000441515.1 Elaeis oleifera | reverse complement strand
AAAAATAATTTTTATAATATATTTAATAATTAAACATATATAGGTATGATCTAAAATTCATTCATATATCTCATGTATCATGATAATTTTTAGATCAATATCAATTACATCATATGCAACATGTAATTCAGATCTAAAATAATTTTATATCTGAATTTTATCCTATTGTAATGAATCATAAATTATTTTAGATCTAATCTAAACATATTATGATCAAAATAATACATAAAAATCTATTTGCTTTTTTTCTTCATAAAACTGGATCACAACGACACCCTTACACGTCATAAGAGAATTCATCAAAAAGGTAAAAGAGAGATTAATCTTTTCAATCTCTTATAACTGGACGGTCTAGTAATCTCATCAATCTAAGTACTAGGCTACTAAAATTTGAAATTTAATTTATATATAATTACACCAACATACAATTACTGATAAAACTATTTTGTGTTCCATAATTATTGATAAACTATTTTGTGTTATGAACATATCCTTGATCTTATCAATTATATTCTTCATCTAATCCAATTAGATTTGATGCATTATATACATCATATCAAATCTGAAACATATCTTATACTGATTACAAAATATCAATTTTAGATTTGATATCAAATAAAAATTAATTAGATGCAAATATGAATGTATAAAAATTAATTTTGGGTAAAATCTGTTTTCGTGTAGTGCTAAATTATGATAGGATTCAGATCTAAATATCTATCGAAACGGATCCAATTTAAATCTGAAATAGACATCACTTTATAAAGAAATAATAACATTAAAATCTATTAAAATAATTTAAAATAGATTTTAATTTATATTATTTTTTATAAAAAATTCAGCAACAGCAGAATTCTGTTATAGCAGATTTATAACAACCTCAATCAACCATTGATTGGGCACCTCTAATCCAATAAAAATTAGATCAAAAATTTTATATAAATATATTTAAATGAGATTTAATATATCACAAAAAATCTTAATTATATATTATGTAAATAATCTCAAAAAATTCTATTTTTATGTATATATTTCAAGCCTGCTCTGATACCAGTTGAAGGGAAGGGAGACAGTTTTCCTCCGGGATGCCTAGGTTACATCTAAAATTTTTTAATATTCTACTTATTTAATGATCAAATTCTTACTTGAAATATAGTGGAACTAGGGATTAAATCTTAAATTATCTGATATAAACCTTTACGGAGGCCTGGATGTGTAGACCCTCTACTTCGCATGCACGTCAAACGCTGTAAGAAAGCAGAATTAACTCCAATCCAATTAGCTTAGCAACTCAATCAATCGAGGAATGAGATGTGCTAGTGTGACACCTCACACTAGCAGGTGGGATGCCCAAAAGACCCCATGCCCAAAGGAAGAGGGCGGCAATAAGGGGAGAGGCCAAAGGGAATAGGACCTCTCTCTCTTCTCATGTCTCTCTCTCTTTCTCTTCTCTCAATCTGATTTGTTGCTATGCTATTGCTATGCTTCCATAGGTAGAGATCCTCTCTATTTATAGATGATTCTCATGATCTAATGAGATTAAGACTCTCAATTCAAATCTGATTTGAATTGATCAAATACTCATGAAAGAAGGATTCCTATATGAGATATAATTGTCATCACATATGACAATCAACTTGTACCCAATTACTCACCACTTGGGATACCCCAAATTAGCATCAAATCAGATTTTGATCATGCTTCATAAGGGGGTATTTCTAGTGCAAGTAGGAATACTCATATCTCATCCAAAATATATCCGATTCGAATCTGATTCGAAGTTGGTTCGAAATAATTTCGAAAGACTGTCAATCCCAAACTCTTTAGGACTTTCGTACCAAGTCTAACTTAGATTTTGGATCCATTTAAGCTTAATTAATTTAGATCTAATCTAAAATTAATTAGTACTTAAATCAAATCTTTCATATGTTTCATGAATCATAGATCAGAAACTGTTCTTCCCCAGGATCGAACCGAACCTCATATGTAGTGCTAGCTAGATATAATCAGCTCTTCAATCTCGTTTGACTCATAACTTAATTCTCAATTAAGTTAGATTATATGTTCAATCAAGTCTAGTACTTCCAAATTGGACATATAAATATAGGCCAATTTCTTCCTACTTTGTCTGACTTGTGTACATAACTCCATAGAATCAAACACTAAGTCGGTAGCACAGGAATCAATTTCTGCACTAATCGAGATACCATCTAGCGATGGTTTTCGATGTCCAAATAGATCGAATTATTGCAAAGAATATTTCAGAATCCATACACATGGTTAACGCATAATTCATCCTTTTGACCCTGGATGCTCTAGGATGGTCTTAGGTTAACTGTCAATCGAGATTGCTTCATCCGTATTATATTTCAATCTTTGAAATTTATCTCATGGGTTACCCTGACCAAGGCTTTACTAAATTGAAATACAGCAATACATCAACTCCAATAATTTGGAGGGATCAATCTCATCTTGATCCACACACAGACTTCATAAGTACTTGACTGTACCTAGTAGCCTTCCGTCCCTATATTAGAAATCCAGATAGTCCGGCACCAAAGCATAGTGAGTTACTTACAAGTCATTATGGTGATCTCAGGTCTGAAGGATACTTATACCCATGTGTTTCATGAGCAGCTCTTGACAACAGAATGCTCAGCAGGTGAGTCACTTATTCAATGACGATGTATCCCTACATCTCACATGTATGCCATACTAGTGTTACTACACTCCTTGGTTAAGAGGATAATCAACCCATATGGCACACAACGACCTCCACTCGATAAACATTATTATCCTGTAATGACGAATAATTTGGTCATGAGCTTGTTTAAGAACTATACGATAAATCTTCTCTTTATCGTACACTAGCATAGTTCTAGGAACTTCATCACAGTACAAGAGTTTGAAGAAGATGTCACTTTGTGATGAAAAATATCACAATATAAGGATGAACTCAATTGTTATACGATTGGTTTAGAAATAATTCCCAACAAGTGTCTCATTTATGAAGAATCTGACTTGAAACTTATGGGGTATATAGACTCCAGCTTTTAGTCAGATCATGATGATAGCAAGAGCGTATCGAGATTTGTATTAATCTTGAACGGTGGAGTAATCTACTGAAAATATTTCAAGTAGCACACCATGGCCACATCAGTTTGTGAGGTAGAGTATGTCGTGGTATACGATGCTATGAAGGAAGCTATATGGTTGTAGAAGTTTGTCGGTGAGCTCGGGTGGCACCCTTTATCAATGGTTCGATCCTATTATACTATGATAGCACTAGAGCCATTGCTCAAGTGAAGGAACCAAAGTTCCATCAGTGCACCAAGCACATACTGTGCCGCTGCCACCTAATCTGAGAGTTCATGGATCGAGGTGATATCGAGCTTCAGAAGATTGACGGAAAGGAGAACTTGGCCGACCCATTCACTAAAGCCCTCAGTCAAGGAGTTCGATGATCATAAATTGAAGATGGATATACGATACTATACTGATTGGCTTTAGTCCAAGTGGGAGTTGTAGGGAATTGGGTTCCAAAGCCAGTCGTCCGCACGTTGATGGTTGAGCTCATTTTGAATAATAAACTTATTTGGTATTTTTCATCACAAGTTTTTGTATATCTTCTATATAACTCCTATGTTGTGATGAAGTTCTTAAGACTATTTTAAATTGATAAAGAAAGATTTATCATTTAGTCTTTAAACTTGTTAGCGACCAAATGATATACTATTACAAGGATGATAGTGATATCAAGTATAGGTCATCGTGTGCCATATAGATTGATTATCATCTTAACTAAGGAGTGTGGAGACACTGGTATGGTATGCAGGTGAAATATAGGAGTACATTTACACCGAACGTGACCAATTGTGAAGTACTCCGCTGTCCAGAGAAGCTCGCGAAGGGTATGGGTATAAGTGTCCCTCCAGCCTGAAATCATCTTGGTGACTTGTAAGCAACTCACTATACTTTGGTACCAGACTACTTGAAATTCTATATCAGTGATGAAAGATTTTTAGGTGCAGTCAAGTACTTGTTAAGTCGGTGTGTGAGTCAAGATGGGATTGACCCCTCTAAATTATAGGGGTGAATGCATCATTATATTTTAATTTAGTAAAATTTTGATCAGGATAATCCATATGATGGATTTGAAAGGTTGAGATACAATGTGGTTGACTATTCCAGGGTTGACAGTTAAACCCTAGGTCACTATAAGCATTAGGATCAAAGAGATGAATTATACGGTAACTATATACTAGTAAGTTCTTGAATGTTGTTTTGAATCATTCGACCTATCTGGACGTTAGGTCCCATTGCTAGATGGTTATATCGATTAGCTCAGAAAATTATTCCTATGCACCAGTTTAGGTTCGAACCTATGGGATCACATTCATAAGAACTTTCTATCTGATCATGTAACTGATCAACGATCGAGAATTATTTTAGGGTATAATTATCAATTCGATTGATAGCTAACCTGATGCAAAAATTACAGTGAATTAATTTGCTAAGGGTTAGTGAATTAAAGGAGGATTGATAAGCAATTAGATTACTGATTAAGCTCAATTTGATTGAGCAATGTAATTTGGTTCAAGTCTAATTAAATTGGTTCAATTTGATTTGATCTGATTAGGTTATGAGATGTCCTAATTGCTAAGCATGATTGATTTCTGATTTGATCAAAAATTGGACTCGATTAAATTTTCATTTAATTAAGTTTGGAATCTAATTAAATGGGTTCAAGTTACTCAATTGGGTCTAACCTAATTTGATTAAGTTGGAAACTTATTGGATAAACTCTTAGAGTCCAAAATAGCTTGGACTCCTCCCTACCGTCGACCACCCTTGCACACACGCCCACTTCCCAACACAAATTCAGATTTGTATGAGAGTTTGCATGCCTCTCAAAGCTTTGCCACCTCATCTCAATGCCCACTCTTGATAAAGATCAAAAGGTGGATTGGTTGAATTTGAATTTGATTCGAATTGGAGATTAGATGAGAATTTGTTCTCATCCATCCAACCTCCACACCATCTATATAAACCCTCCCTTTTGTGTGATAAGAAGGTGAACACAATCAGTGTGAGATTTGGGTTTTGGGCATGAGGTCTTGGGATTGGACAGCCCATCTTGGGCATATGAGCATAGAGGAGTTCTTTCTCCTTTTGGGTGAGATACCTAGATCAGATCTAAGATTTTTGGATGAGGGAAAACAAGAGAGAAAGCAGTTCTTCATTTTTAATTTCATCACTTGATCTTCCTTGTCTTTCTTTGGTTTTGGAGGAATCTAAGGGATCGAAAGAAAGCAGCAGATCAGCCATCTACAGCAGTTTCTATGCAAGCTAGTACTTTCGGAGAAACAGATCAGCATAGGACTTCGAGTAGATCAACCGTAGAGGCCCGACATCCTATGCAGCTACGAGCAACCCTAAAGTCCATGAGATTCAGATGTAGAGATCTGTTACCCATGCTAAGGTGATAAGTTTTGAACTTAAACTATACATATGATGTATATTGTACATATGATCTACTAGTACATGTTTAGATGTGATCTTGCATGCTAATTTTATTTTTAGATCTTTGTATACATATATGATATGTTATAGATCTTAAGGTATGCATTAAGATTAGATCTTAAGTATGTTTACAGATTAAATTGTTTAATCTAATATTCTGCTGCATAAAATTTAAAATATATGCTATGCGCCTGTCGATTTTCATCAGGTGGAGGATCGGAGCTAAAAGTGGAGGGATACACTGATTCAAACTTCATGTCTGATGTTGATGATAGAAGGTCTACATTGGGGTGTATTTTCTATGTAATGGATGATCAGTTAGGTAAAGAGTTTCAAGTAGTCGGTCATTGTAGATTCGACCATAGAAGTCGAGTACATCGCCGCCTCTGAAGCTATTAAGGAACATTTTGATTCAAGAAGTTCATTGTAGAGCTATATGTGATGCCATCGGATGCCATTGCACTACACTATGATAACAACGGCACCATAGCCCTCGCTAAGGAGCTCAGATCTCGCTAAAAGTCCAAGCATATAGAGCAGCGGCTTCACATCATATATGAATACCTTGAGAAGAAGTTTGTTGAGGTACAAAGAGTCGACACTGCATAGAATATAGTGAACCCACTAACCAAGCCTCTCAGTCCAAAGAAGATCGAAGCTCACCTTGAGAAGATGGATCTTAGGTATATAGCCAATTGGCTTTAGGTCAAGTGGGAGTTTGTTAGATATGTGTCCTGGAAGCTAATTATTGGCTGACACATTATATAATTCCAGGGTATAACTTTATACTTGTAATATATTTATTATTAATAAACGATAATTTATTTCAATCATGTTTATGTTTTCATGATTTATTCTAAATATTAATAAAGATGATTTTCTATATTCTCAAGACGTTGAGAATTTAAAATATACATTATTAGTAATTAATTTCTAAATACTTCTGATCGAAAGATCGTCATGGAGAACAGTGATCAATCCAGTTAGATTGGTGCACAGATCACCTCTTTTTTGGGTAAATGAGTCTCAGATCTACAGTGTGGAGACACTAGGGTAACAGTGCAAGTGGTTGTTAGAGAACAACATGCACTGAGTGTGATCAACATAAAAAATTACTTGGATGTCTACTCACTCATCAGTGATCTTTTCGATGCTGTAGTGGTGTGAGTGGTCCTTTGACAAGTAGTGTATTGGCTATTCACAGTGAGGCTACTATAGTTTGACGACACATTCACCTGGTCTCTAGCCATTCGGATCCTTGCTGTATATGTTGGCTACGGTGGATTCAGATTCACTGTTAGAACTAGGATGCATCTAGATGAAATCTATCGATCTTGATTGAAAAGAAGAAGTCCTATGTGATTCGTAAGATCGAGTTCAGCAAGTCTTTGATCAAAGCAAGTGTGAATACTAGAAAAAAATTTTCACGAGATTCATAAGTGAACTTGAGTCGAGCCAATCTAGTATATGACTGACGTTAGGGTTTGACGAGTTTTTCATGATCTCTGTCAAGTTGGAACTAATGATAGAAGGACTGAATCACATGATAACTACACCTAGAAGTTTATTACTTTCATTCTGATGAATTGTCACTACATACTGCTAGGTGTCACTGATGGGTTGTGGGACTCATCGAGCATCATCTTGATGATTGATGACCTTCGAAGGACAGAGTTGAAATTATTCCAACTCATCGAAAGGAGTTTCGATGATATTGTGATAGAGATTATAATATATCTCACTATCAGATAGAATGAAATCTATGGGGTCACACACAAAAGAGGTTCTTATTAGATCAGATGGTTAATTAATGATTATGAATCGTTGAAGGGTATAATTGTCAATATCATTGATGATTAACGTTATGCAAAAGTTGCAATTAAGCAATTTGCTAAATGTTAATGAATTATAGGAGGATTAATTAGCAATCAGATTGTTAATTGGTTTAATTTGATTGAGCAATGAGATTCAGATCAAGTCTAATTGAATTGAATTTAGTTTGATATAGATTGAGTTTGATTGGACCAAGCCTGAATGCAAGAAAGATTAATTCCTGATTTGATGAGGATTTAGGTTCAGTTAATGTTAGATGAGTGCGCTAGAAGCCAATTGTTGGCTGATAAATTTATAATTCAAGGGCTTAACTTTGTACTTGTAACACTTTTATTATTAATAAAGGTATTTTATTTAATTATATTTATATGTCCATGATTTATCTTAGAAATTAACAAAGATGATTTGTATATTCTCAAGGTGTTGAAAATTTGAGACATACATTATTAATGGTTAGTTTTTAAATGCTCTAGATCAAAAGATCATCATGGAGGATAGTGATCAATCTATTTGAGATCGATGTATGGATCACCTTCTTTCTGGACAGATGAGTCTCAGGTCTGCAGTGTAGGGACACTGGGATGAGAGTACAGGTAGTTGTTAAAGAATAACTTGCACTGAGCATGACCAATATGAGAAATCACTTGGATGTCTACTCACTCATCAATGGTTGTCTTGATGCTGCAGTGGTGTGAGTGGTCCTTTGACCTGTGGTATCATCGGCTATTCATAGCAAGACTACTAAGTTTGACTGCATATTTTTTTATTCTCTAGCTACTCGGATCCTTGCTGTGCATGTTGGCTATAGTATGTTCAGGTTCGCTGTTAGGGGTAGGATGCACCTAGATGGAATCTATCGACTTTGGTAGATAAAGAAAAGTCCTATGCAATTTGTGAAACTGAGTTCATAAAGACTTTGACTAAAGCAAGTATGTATACTGAAAAAGAGTTTTCACAAAATTTTCAAGTGAACTCGAGTCATGCCAATCTTACATATGATTGATGATGGGGTCTAATGAGTTATCTATGACCTTCATCAAGTCGGAACTCATGATAGAAAGACTGAATCACACGATAACTACACCTAGGTGATCATACTTTCATTTTACTAGGTTGCCATTACATACTGCTAGGTGTTACTGGTGGATTATGGGATTCATCGGGCATCATCTTGATGGTTGATGACTCTCAAAGGGCAGAGTAGGAATTGTTCCAACTTATCGAAAGAAGTTTCGATGATATTATGATGGCGATCACAGTATATCTCACTACTAGATACAATAGAAACTATGAGGTCACACATTAATGAATTTAATCTTGAATTTGCCAATTAAGCTTATGAAGTTCTAATTGGGTTAGAATTTAGTGAAATCCTATTGGGTTTAGGAGTACCATGCTAGCACATGGTTAAACTCAATTTTTCTTCGAAGTTGAATTCCTTATTAGATAAGGATTGGATTAAGTCCATAGCCTTGAACCTAATTTAGATCCATTTTGATTTGAATTTAGAGGGAGCACCTATTTGAGGGCCCATAAGGATTGGATCAAGCCAATTAGTTGGCAAATAAATCTCCTTATTTTATCCCTTGAAGTTTTCTTTTGGTAAGGATCATTTTGGGAAGAGAAGAGGAGAGGAGGCACATGCCTCCTTTCTTTTGAAATGTCCAAGGGGTGCATGCCCCTTTGGAGTTGGCATGAAGAGAAAGAGAGAGGGGCTACGCCCCTCTCTTATGCGCACAAAAACCCTAAGGGGTGCCAAAGGTTGGCGCTTCCTCTACCTACCTTATGGGATAAGTGCGCCACCTCATCTTACATAATAAGGTGTGGGCACCCCCCCTCTACTTACCTTATAGGGTGTGGACCTTTCCAATTAGATCTGATTTTCTTGAGAAGAAAATCAAATTAAAAGGCAAGAGACCTTATGAGATAAGGACTAACCTTTTTAGTCTGATAGGAGATTGATTTGAAATTTAGAAAAGATTTATTTAAGCAATGATCTCCTAGCGTTTGTGAAATTATTAAATTGAGAATTCAGATCTAAACCCCTCCCCATCTCCACGCCATCCTCTCCTTCTCTCTCTTCAATGCCCAAGGTTGGCGTCCCATCTTTCCATGCATCCAAGGTGTTGGGTGATCTCTTCTACATCAAGGAATAGGGAGAAAGACTGCAGGTCAAGTATTGACATCACGGACAAAGATCAACGGTTGATCAAAGATCCAAAGATTGAGATTCTTCTTATAGTAGATAGATCAAGAATGAGATGAAAGGTCCAAGATCAATCTCGATGGATATTTGTAGAGGATGGATGCATGTGCGGCTCAAAAACCTTCAGATCTACGATCATCAACTGCGGTGTATTTCAACCCACGCAAGGTATTAAGATATGATCTCAATTATTTTATTTTTTTTAGATTATATGCATGACTTAGATCCAAAGCTCGAGTAGATATACATTAGATCTGTTGTATGTGGGGTTAAAGGGTTTAATCGAGATCCATTTTTATTGCTATTTCAAAATTATTTTAAAATCTATGCATCCTAAATCTCCCCATTTTCTATCAGTGGTATCAGTGTCAGGTTCTTCATGATATGTTTAATTTGATTTTTATATTATATCTTAAAGTTTAAATAATTTAATATTGATCTTGTACTGATATAAGGTTATCCTGATATGGGGTTAACCCCCTATATTGAAAAGGTTGTCCTAGCACAAGATTGATCTATTTTTAAAAATTATTCTCAAAATAATTAAACCAATCTTTTAGATCTGAAAATAGATGTATGTAATATATCTTTATTCATGTTAGATCTAAAATTAGAACGATTAAAAGTTCATATCGGACTGGTATCAGTTTGTCCTGATATAAAGTTTACCCTTATATTAAAAGATTGTCCTAGTTTGATGCGAAATGATTTTTTTGAAAATTATTTTAAGTATTTTAATCATTATTTTAGATCTATTTATGTATGTATTTGATATGTATCATTTTAGTTTTAGATCTGAAATTTAACATATATATGATATATGTTTATAGTTTAGATCTAAAACTTAATATATATGATATATGACATTAGGTTTAGATCTGAAACTATTTCAAGATCATAAGCTACTAATGTATGCAATAAATATAATCTAAAAAATATTTTAAAATTATAAATTATGTTATTGTATGTGGGTATGGGTTGAATAAATTAGGTCTAGTGATCAAACTACAATTAGGATCAATTAATTTGATCAGACTAGAACCCATTATCGATTTTGAGTAGTTGACTGAACCTAATCAATGATTGGTTAGGATTAGATTAAAGGAGCTCAAAGTCGAGTTTAGTTATAGTTGGTTGCATCGATTCACATTTTAATGTGAATTGATTGACTTAAGACCTAATTTGGCTCAGTGGTTCGGGCCTGGGTCAATAGATTAACCTAATCAATTCTAATCGATCAATTTAATGTCTAAAGCAAGTACCTAGATCGTGATTATTTAATTAGTTCTGTTTCTGACCTAACCAATTCGTTGGTGTCTAAGAAAAGCAATAGGGGGACCCCCACTCATCTTAACTTATCTGACCATTTTGAGAGATTACATTTTGAATTAGATTACTTGCTGACTCGAGTTCACCCATGCCGACTAGGTTGGTCAGACATATGATTGTGTTTATCTAAACTTAATTAGTTAGATATCAGATCTGCAACTTAAAAGAGATCTAAACCTAAATCTCCTTACTAAATATTAATTCTAGCGGTCTTCCACCATTGTAGATATGTGGGTGCCTTCCTGGCATTGATCATTATCAGCTGGTTATAGTGGTTCAATTGCATCAGAAAGGTATAACTATTTTATTGGCATTAGATACCCTAGGGTAGAGATGGGGTTGGGCCAAATAACTGTTAGGTGAGGGATCTAAAAATAATTTTGCATCTGCTGGTAAGCGATGGGTCTTACTTAACTAAGAAATGTGCCAATAGCTATTAGGTAAGGCCACAGGACTTAGAGAACAAACCCATTGTAGTACCCACTAAAAATCAATCGCTTATAGATTTTATTTCTTCACCTGAGAAGTGTGGGAGATTTAAGAAACTAGTGAGAGTCTTATTTATTTTTAAAAGTTTCTAGAATAAATATTTAATAAATATAAATATGTAACTAAAAACTATTCTCTCTGCAGATAACTATGTCGAGTTCAAACCCTTTAGCCCATATCCTTGATACAAATAGGTTGACTGGGATAACTACAAAGACTGGCTCTAGAATTTGAGAATCATTCTCAATTTCAAAAAGCTAACCCATGTCCTAGATGCGCCTGTGTTACTAGTTCGTACATCCTCTGATCAACAAGCCACACTTGAGAAATGGATGGATGAGGATAATAAGGCTAAGTGCTATATTCTAGCATCTATGTCCAATGATCTTCAGCACCAGTATGAAGACATGAAGACTGTCAAAGAGATACTGACTCATCTGTAAGAGTTGTATGGTGAGCAAAGTCGCACAGCTCATTTTGAGATCTCCCAGAGACTATTCAGAGTGAAAATACATGATGAGCAATTTGTCAATGATCATTATTTGATAAATATCAAGGACATCAAAGAGCTTCAGAAGCTTGGGATGAACATGGATAAGAAATTGCAAGTGGATTTGATCCTCCAGTCTCTTTCTGATTCGTATGGATAGTTCATTATCAACTACCATATAAATAAAATTGATAGCACTTTATCCGAATTATTGAACATATTGGTGATAGTTGAGGGCACCTTGAAAGGTTCAAGGGGTACAGTTCTAACTATGGAGTGGGCTTCCTCTAAGAAAAACTCTTCTTTCAAAAAAAAGAAGAAGCCTGTGAAGAAGCAAAAGAATGAGACCAAGCCCAAGAAGTAGATTTTGAAGAAGGCCGATGATAAGAAAAATATTTCCACAAAAATATCGAAGACCATTTGAGAAGGAACTGTCCGCCCTACCTGACGACCGTAAAGAATAGGAAGAAGGATGGGCTTTTTGAAGGTATGTTTGATTGCTCATAATTGAACTAATCTAACAATTTTCTCTTCTTCTAGTTGGGTTCTAGATTTTGGTTTAAGTGTTCACTTGTGTACTTACTTCTATGTAGGATCTGAAAGAAGTTAGAAGACTGAGGAAAGGCGAGATCACTCTTCAGATCGATAATGGAGAAAGAGTTGCTGCACTGTGGTCGTCGGGACCTACCCTTTGCTACTACCATTAGGAATTAGTTTGATTTTGAAAGACTACTATTTTATACTTGTAGCCAGTAGAAATCTGATTTCTGTATTTGTGTTGGCACAAGATAACTATAATTTTATTCAATAAAGATATGTGTATAATTTATTTTAGAATAAAGTTGTTGCACGTACTTTCTTGATTGACGATCTTTATCATTTGCATGTGGGTGCGAGTGTTAATATTGATGAGCAAACTATGAATATCGTAGAGTCTAAAAGACTTAGAGATAGGATTAACCAAAAGTATCTATGGCACCTTAGGCTAAACCATATAGGAGAGGATAGACTCAACAAACTGGAGAAAGATGGCCTTCTCAGGCCATTGACTCTCGAGTCTTATCCGATTTGTGAGTCCTATCTTTAAGAAAAAATTGCTAAGCTATCCTTTGTGGGACAAGAAGAAAGGGCCACTGAGATATTAGCCCTGATACACATTGACGTGTACGATCCATTCGATGTGCAAGGCAGGGGTGGCCATATCTACTTCTTAACTTTTACCGATGATTATTCACGATATGGGTTTGTATATTTGATGCATCAAAAGTCTGAATCTTTTGAAAAGTTTATAGAGTTCAGATATGAAGTAGAAAAGCAGATTGAAAATCCATAAAGATTCTTCAATTAGTTCGAGAAGGGAAATATCTTAGTGGAAAATTCTGAACCTATTTTAAGAATAACAGTATAGTCTCACAGTGGACACCTCCAGGGATGCCTCAGCTCGATGAGGTATCTGAAAAGAAAATTAGACCCTATTAGATATGGTCCAATCCATGATGAGCTTCACAGGTCTTCCTATCTTTCTCTGGGGACATGCATTACTTTCTGTAATTCATCTTTTAAAAAGGATTTTCTCTAAATCTATTCCTACCACACTATAGGAGTTATGGAATGGTAAGAAGCCATTTCTTGGATATCTCAATACTTGGACATGTCCGACCCATGTCAAGCGACAGCAGACGAACAATTAGAGGCTAGATCTTTTGAAACTCGTTGTACAGGGTATCTTAAGGAATCCATAGGATACTACTTCTATCTTCCTGAGGATCACAATGTGATTGTGAGTCGTCATGCCGTCTTCTTGAAAAAGAGTTTATCCAAGATGAAGGTAGTGGGAGGAAGATTGAGCTCGAAAAGAAGGTCTTTGAAGAGCATCCAGTCCAAGAACCTAAACCCAGTAGTGAGCCAATAGATGTGGTATCTCCTCCACCTCATAGATCAAGTAGCGTCTCCCGTCCTCCTGAAAGATACTTAGATATTCTTACAGAGGATCTAAAGGAAGCATTCCTTATGAGAGATAGGGACATTAGTAATGATCCCAAGACCTATGATGAGGCGATGTTAGATATTGACTCCGAGAGATGGATGGAAGCAATGAAGTCAGAAATTGACTTCATGCATTCCAACCAGGTTTGGACCTTAGTAGATCCACCTGAAGGTATTGTACCTATTGGATGTAAATGAATCTATAAAGAAAATTAGATCAGATGGTCAGGTAGAGACCTATAAGGCAAGACTGGTTGAGAAATGTTATAGTCAACACGAAGGCATTGACTATCAGAAAATCTTTTCGCCCGTGACCATGCTGAAATCCATCCAAAATTTGCTTGCAATTGTAGCTTTTCATGATTATAAAATTTGATAGATAGATGTGAAAACTGTATTCCTAAATAGATATCTTAAGGAATATATTTACATGGAGTAGCCTTTGAGTTTCACATCCAATGATAATGATCACAAGGTCTGCAAGTTGCAAAAGTCCATATATGGACTCAAGCAAACATCTCAGAGTTGGAACACTCACTTTAATGATGTGATCAAAATATTTGATTTCATAAAAATGAGGAGGAGCCATGTGTATGTATAAAAAGATCAATGGAAGCGCTGTCACATTCTTCATATTATACGTAGATGACATCCTCCTGATTGGGAATGATATTCCTATGCTGACATCGGTCAAAGTATGGTTGTCAAAAGAATTCTCTATGAAAGATCTAGAAGAAGCTTCCTACATTCTTGATATCAAGATCTATAGAGATAGATCTAAGAGAATGAAAGAACTCTCATAGCGAATGTATATAGAGGAGGTGCTGAAGAAGTTCCACATGAAAATTCAAGAGGTCTCTTGCCCTTAGACATGGCATTCATCTCTCCAAGAAGATGTGCCCTGACACACCTAAAGAGATCTAGCGCACGAGCAAGATCTCTTATGCTTCAGCAATAGGGAGCCTTATGTATGTCATGTTATGTACACGACCTGATATAGCCCTTGTCGTGAGTGTCACAAGCAGATATCAGGCAAATCCAAGTGAAGAGCACTGGATTGCTGTTAAGAATATCCTTAAGTACTTGAGAAGAACTAAGGACTTATTCTTGATCTTTGGTGGAGGATCGAAGCTAAAATAGAGGAATACACGGATTCAGACTTCATGACTGATGTCGATGATAGAAATCTACATCAGGGTGTATTTTTGTGTAGTGGAGGATCGGTTAGCTGGAAGAGTTTCAAGCATTTAGTTATAGCAGATTCGACCATGAAGCTGAGTACACGCCGCCTCTGAAGCTTCTAAGGAAGCTTTCTAGTTCAAAAATTTATTGCGGAGCTGGGTATAATGCCATCAAATGCCATTGCACTGCATTGTAACAACAATGATGCCATAGACCTCGCTAAGGAGCCCAGGTCTCTCCAAAAGTCCAAGCATATACAGTGGCAGTTCTACATCATATGTGAATACCTTGAGAAGAAGTTAGTCGAGGTGCAGAGAGTTGACTCCGTGCAGAATGTGGTGGATATATTGACCAGGTCTCTCAGCCAATAGAAGATCAAAGCTCACCTTGAGAAGATGAGTCTTAGGTATATAGCCAATTGACTTTAGGTCAAGTGAGAATTTGTTAGATGAGTGCCCTAGAAGCCAATTGTTAGCTGACATATTTATAATTTCAGAACTTAACTTTATACTTGTAATATTTTATTATTAATAAAGGATATTTTATTCCAATCATGTTTATGTATCCATGATTTGTCTTAAAATTAATAAGGATGATCTTGTATATTCTCAAAGTGTTAAGAATTTGAGAGATACATTATTAGTCGTTAGTTTCTAAATGCTCGCAATCAAAGAATCGTCACAGAGGATAATGATCAATCCATTTGAGATCGACGCACGGATCACCTTTTTTCTGGGCAGATGAGTCTTGGGTCTACAGTGTAAGGACACTGAGGTAAGAGTGCAAGTGATTGTTAGAGAATAACTTACACTAAGCACGACCAACACGAGAAACCACTTGGACGTCTACTCACTCGTCAGTGGTTGTCTCGATGTTGCAGTGATGTGAGTGGTCCTCTGACCTATGATGTCATCGGCTATTCATAGCAAGGCTACTAAGTTTGACTGCATATTTTTTAGTCCCTAGCCGTTTGGATCCTTGCTGTGTATATTGGCTATAGTAGGTTCAGGTTTGCTGCTAGGAGTAGGATGCATCTAGATAGAATCTATCGATCTTGATAGAAAAGAGAAGTCCTATGTAATTTATGAGATTGAGTTTAGAAAGACTTTGGCCAAAGCAAATATGAATGCTGGAAAAGAGTTTCCACAGTATTCACAAGTAAACTTGAGTTAAGCTAATCTTGCATATGACTGACGATGGGGTCTGACGAGTTCTCCATAACCTCCGTCAAGTCAAGACTCACGATAGAAGGACTAAATCATATGATAATTGTACCTAGACATTCATACTTTCATTCTACTGGGTTGCCACTACATACTGCTAGGTGTCACTGATGGATTGTGGGACTCATCGGGTGTCGTCTTGATGATCAATGACCCTCGAAGGGCAGAGTTAAAATTATTCCAACCTATTGAAAGAAGTTTCGATGATATTGTAATGGAGATCGTAATATATCTCACTACCAAGTAGAGTGGAACCTATGAGGTCACACATTAAGAGATTTAATCTTCAATTTATCAATTGAGCTTATGAAATTCTAATTGGATTAGGATTTAGTGAAATCCTATTGGGTTTAGGAGAACCATGATATTACATGGTTAAACCCAATTCTTCTCCGAACATGGATTCCTTATTAGATAAGGATTGAATCAAGTTCATAGCCTTAAACCTAATCTAGATCTATTTTGATTTGGATTTAGATGGGCACCTATTTGAGGGCCCACAAAGATTGGATCAAGCCAATTAGTTGGCAAAAAACTCTCCTTATTTTCTCTCTTAAAATTTCTTTTTTGGTAAGGATCATTTTTGGGAAGAGAAAAGGAGAGGAGGCGCATGCCTCCTTTCTTTTTGGAATGTCCAAGGGGCGCACGTGCCTTTGGAGTTAGCATGAAAAGAAAGAGATTATCTACAAGACCTTGCACCTACTTATTTTATTCCATTATTTTGTGTGACAAAGTAAGGTTTCTCATCATGGGAAATCAGACTAGGATCTGATTTCACATGAAAAAATAAGTTTTGGGGTGTCGCATATTCTTTTGGGCATGAAAATTATAAAGGTGCAACAACTATGGAAGAGTCCAACATCTCTAGGACTCTTCATCCCAACCACCTTACACATTGAAATAAAAAGGAGTTTTATTTCATTCTTGTGTGTGTAAGAGACTTGAGAGAGAGGCCTTCATGTTGAAGGGGGTCTTGGGCATGGTTTCATGGTGTGAAAGAAGAAGAGAGTTCTCTTCTCTTGGGTTAACACAAAACCTAAATTCTAAGGTTTGGACCAAGGGATTGGGAAGAGAGAAAAAATAAGAGAGAAAATAGTTTCTTCTCCATCTTTCTTCCACCTCTTCATCTCCTCCAGAAGTGCATCTTCAACCTTTGAAAAGGTTTCAGAGATTTAAAAAAGGATCCAGATCAGCTAAGAAGAAGGTCTTCACGTGAGCTAGCACTTTCGGAAGATCAATCAAATCGGAGCTTCGAGTAGACTTTACATAGAGATCGGACGTTTGTGCGGCTATGGGCAACTAGCACGGATCATCTTCACCATGACTCTCAATAGCGACAATCGTCGACCTGCACTCAGGTATCGAGTTCTGAACTCAGATAGGTGTAGATTTGATCTACTGCTTACATCCATGCATGCAGATTTTATCATGTGATTAGTTTAGATTTTATACACAACATATCATATCATAGATCCTAGAGTAGGTTGATTTAATGATTAGATTATATGCATATTAGATTAATATGATTAACCTAGTTTCTTTCACAGTAATTTATTTAAAAAGTTTTGAAATACATACATGAAATCGTCTCTATTCACCAACAGTGGTATAAGAGCCTAGGTTCGTTATGACATATTATTGTTGGGTTCTAGTGGTGCAGTGAAAAGGTTAGGTATTTAAAATTTTTATTTAAAACACCTGATGCATCGAAAATCCTAATGCCCAAAAATTCTTGACTATAATAATCAAAGTAAATAAATTAAATTTGGATAAGAAGAATACCTATAGCGCTAATCTCAATTTTCATGAGGCGTCCAAGTGTCTGCCCTCTAACGGTGATCCACATAGAAATTAGACCAAAACAATACTCCTTCACCTTGTTTTAAGAGTTCTATCCCTTAGAACTCGACTAGCCTCATATCGATCAGGTTCTTCAAGAATCTTACCTCACCCTCTCAAAACCATCTCTGAACTTCTGATTCTCCTTCTTTAAGATCCTTACAACTTTTTTTCAGATCAGATAAGGCTTTTTCTTAAATTCCAGATCTTTGTCCTAAAACTAGGGTGGGTTGTAAGAAGAAAGGAGAGCAACGGAGAGAAATTGGAAACTCGATCTGAAAATACTTCAGACACCCAGTGCCTAGGCCTTTATATAGCCATTAGAGGGATGCCAAAAGAGAGGGACACACCCCACAAAAATTCTTATCTGATCTGATTATCAAAGATAAGAGTTCCTTCAAGCAGAAGGACTCTTATCAATGATACATTGATCAGCACCCTCATTTGCACGTGCGACCAGAGAAGGGATGTTTTCGCATCCCTTCTCAAATCAAAAAATCTACAAAAATCTATGTTGATAGGGGACTCATTTTAATTTAAAAATCTAAAATGGTGATAAAATTCTCATAGAAGGATGCTATCCTTGCAACTCTTCACACAAGTGCTGATCACCGCACCTACGCGCATGTGAGGAAGCTTCCATCATCCGTTTGGCCATCTGATAAGTCTGAAAAAATTTAAAAAATCATCAAAAATAGCTTATCAAATATGGAAACTATCACAAAAAATTGATCTAATTTGAAAACATTTGATCAGAAGGACTCTCCAAAATGCAGAGAGATGCGATGCTTCTGCACGTGCGTGAGAGACCCTTCTCATTTCTAATTTTCTCCACCTCAAAAAATTAGAAAAATCCATCTCATTCTTTGAGATGTGCGTCAGAGGATGGAGGATGATATAGGCTACCACACGCAACTTAATCCCATACCAGAAGGACTCTTTTCTTTTGCTCACACCAACACACACGCTGAATCAGATTTGCACCAAGAGTCCTTCACAACTTGGACTCTTCAATTTTGGTGTTAATTTGGGATTTGATGCCCCAATTAGGACCGTTTCTATGTGGCATAACCTAATTTAAATGCCCACCAAATTGGGCTAGCTAATTAACAAGGGATGAGACCAAATTGATCTCCAAAGGAGCAAGGGTTTCCACACGTGCTAGCATGCTTACCGAAATCCTGATTTAATCCAAAATTCCAATCAACCTTTTTAAAGGGTCCTTGGCTACTTTTCATATGTGTGTGACCGATTGAATTCCACATCTAGCCAGCAGTAGGTCTGGATGCAAGTTGATCAAATTTTATTAGATTTCAATCTAATCGATTAAGGTCCAATTGAGCTAATCCGAGCTCAACAATTAGAATCTTTTCTAATTGGCGATCGAATTAAACTCTTTAATTTGATCAAACCTACAAGTCAAGATTGACATCTAGTAATGTATCATGACTACTCAGAAGATATAAAATTTGATAGAATACTAAATATACCCTTCAGGGGTAACTATCGTGCAGTTCAATCTTTCGATCATCTCTACACCCTGAATATATTCATGATTA
>KE509389.1:46667-59442 GCA_000441515.1 Elaeis oleifera | reverse complement strand
ATATAATAATCATGTAATAGGATCTTAGATCTAAGAATTCTCTAATTTTATAAGATAAATTTTAATTATTTTAGTCTTTCACTGCCTGATCTTGAAAAAATTTCAAGATATAACCCTGAAACCCTAGATCTGGTTCCTTCAGCTATCGCAAGCATGATCCGAATAGACTTGAGCATTACCACAGGAGAAATATCTCATCATAGTCAATACTATAATACTGACGATATTTTTTGACAATCAGATGGACTTTATAGGTCTCTACCTTTCCATCTGTACCTCTTTTCTTTTGAAAATCCACTTAGACCCTATGGATTTTATCCCTTCGGTGGATCAATGAGAGTCCATACATCATTGACCTTCATAGACTCCATTTCAGACTTCATAACTTCAAGCCATTTATTAGAGTCAGACCTCTACGCGACATCTATGTAAGTGATCGGATCCTCATTGTTCTCAGCGAGTTCAACAGGATCATCATGTTAGATAAAAAATTGTAGTATCTATTCGGTTGATGTGGTACTCTACCATATCTCCTCAAGGCTATCTCTACAATGAGTTTCAAGTTTGATCTAATCAAATTCAGTTCTATAGATACAGTTGTTTGTGTCAACTCTTCTACTAGTCGAATTTCATCAAGTTCAACCTTAGTGGCATCAGTTCTTTCACTGAGAATTTTTTTTTAAAAAAAAGTGCCTTATTGCTGACGAACATCTTTTGTTCTTCAGCAAGATAGAAGTAATACTCTTTTATTCTTTCGGTACCAACAAAATAATACTTATCAGATCGGGGTCCAAGCTTATCAGTCTGCAAATGCTTGACATAAGCCAAACAGTCCTAAATCTTAAGGTAAGAGAGTTTCGACCTACGCCCAATCCATATCTCATATGATATTTTTGTGACTGATTTGCTTGGAATCCTATTCAGAACATGATAAGTAGTCTCAAGAGCATAATCCCAAAAGGAGACTAGCAGACTTACAAACTCCATCATGGACCGAACTATATCTAATAAAGTTCGATTCCTCCTCTCAGACATCCCGTTATATTATGATGTCTCAAGAGGGGTCCGCTGAGAGAGAATCTCATTCTCTTCTAGATATATCAAAATTTATTAAAAAGTATTCAACTCCTCTATCTGATCGAAGAGTTTTAATACTCTTTTCAGTTTATTTTCTAGCTCATTATGGAATTATTTGAACATTTCAAATGATTCAAATTTATATTTTATAAGGTAGACGTACCCATATCTCGATAGCTCATCAGTAAATATAATATAATAGTAATACCCTCCTCTAGCACTCGTGTTCATGAGTCTACATACATTAGTATGTACTAGACTCAGAATATCACTGGCTCATTCATCCTTTCCAGTAAAGGAAGACTTGATCATCATTCTAAGAAGACAGAATTCACAGATCGGTAGTGATTTACAATCATTGACTTTAAAGATTTTCTCTTTATTTAATCTGTTCATCCTATTCTTATTTATATGACCAAGCCTACAATATCAAAGATAAACATCCATGACATTATCTACTCTAGGATGTTTGTTCAGTGTGTATATTACACTAACAGACTGTGATAAAATATAAATACCATCTTTAATTATCCACGCATAATTCTAATACCATTCACAATGATATAAAATTTTCTTATTGAAAAATAATCCATCCTTGGCCAAAAGGCCTATGAAAATAATATTCATAAAGAAAATGGACAATAATGACAATCATCTAATATAATGGTATTTGAATTGAGAATAAGCTGAATCTTTCCTAAAGCTAGAACTAGAACAGTCCTTCCATCTCCAACATTTAGAAATTATTTGCTATTCTTAAATTTTCTACCAATCTGAAGTCTTTACAATGAATTGTAGATATGAATCGGACTTTCAGTATCCAATACCTAGGGAGTAGTGTCATAGACAAAGAAATTATAAGATGTTATCATATAAGCACCTTGACCAACAACCATTTACTTATTTCTCTGTCTAGACCTATCGGGGTCTGCCTTAGATTGCATAGTTCCAGTATGATTTTTTTGCACTTTGCATTTTCTTCCTCTCTTAGAGGACCGACACCCACTAAGGATGCATCCTCATGGGTGCCAAAGGACTTGTTCAATATTTGAAGTATTTTTTTTGGCTAAGCTTCTTCAAATTTATAATTAAATTTATCATTCATAGTAGCTCTCATTATGCAACGTACCATCGCACGATCATTAAGCCACTTCTGATAAGTATCTCTAATCGTTGCACATGCATTGAGAGCTGGTACTTCAGGTACTAGATCTATAATCACATATAGGATCCTCTCATGCTCTAAAATAATTTTAATTTCGATACCAACTAACAAAATTGGATCCCATAAGCTTGTCACTGTCCAACAGTGAGCAAAACGACAATTGACTAGCTATAACTAAAAGAAAATATTTAGACCTATTAGCATATGAATTAATTAACCCTAAAGACTTAGACTTTAGTCAAAAAAATTTTCACTATTTATACGAATTGGTAGCCTCTACCTTCAATTCAAAAAATTACCTTAATTCTTTAGCAGGTAACAAAATCCATACAGACTACATACAAGCCCAAATTTGCTTGGCCAACCCATGTGCATCTATAGGTAGGTTCTTAACCAATTATTTCTCTAAATAATTTCTAGCAATAATTTTACTCCAGATTCTTTTTCAGTAGACTTTGGCCTCCACTGAAAGTCTCAGTTAGGTCAAACTATTAACATAACTATACTCAGCGCATCTAACTAACGAATGATTAGGTCTGAGTTTGCTTGACCAACCTGACCACCCATTAGAGAGTCACGTCTAAGTCATCATATTATGAATGATAATTTTAATAGCAGATAAGCACCAAATATTTGTGCCTCCAATGATTATCAAGCTAATGGATCCATTATCATCCAACTTAATGGGAGGCTATGATCTAGTTATCCCCATAACTATTTCATTTTAATGGCCTAATAATTTAGAGGATTTAGTTATATGATTTTAGAAGATAGAAAAAAATTGATCGATAAGTCATAAATCCTCCACTGACTTCATCAAGTCATGAAGAGGACTAATGATAAGCTGGTATAATGGCATCTAAATCAGTCACATTGATTTGATTTAATGATCTAAGAATAAGAGAAGAGATCAACCGGCAAGTCATAAATCCTCCCATTGACTTCACCAAGTCATAAAGAGGACTAGAGATAAGCTGGTCCAGAGATACCTAAATCAGTCACACTGATTTACCTTACTAGCATGGGTCAACTCGAATCAATTAGTGACCTAATCAAAACATAAGTCAGATAAGTGAGATTAGTGGGAGGGTCAGCCTCGACTTACCTTAGACACCATCAAAATAGTCAGGTAAGAGGACTTCAAATTAAAACCATCAGTCAAATTTCCATACTTACTCAAGACACCAATTGATTGATTAGTTTCAATTCGATCAATTAAATGACTCGAGCTAAACCACTGAGCCACAATCAAATCCATTTGATATGGCCAAAATTTGGACTTGATCAAGCTACAACTATTGAGGTTAATCTTAGAAAAATTCTGATCTAATCTAACTCAATTTTTGATTAGATTTAATTAATTTCTCTAATTAGTCTATATTTATTTCTAACCCTAGGCCTAATCCAGTTAGATGACCTGATTCAAGCTAACTCATCACCCCAATGGTTTATGTGGTGTCTTAGGATTTTTAATTCTCAAATCTAAATCTTTTAAACTTAATTTCAAATCAAGTGTATGAAATGTGTGTTTCAGTTTATAAAACTATTTACTAAGATTTCAAATAAAGTATACATGATGTGGCATGCAATTTTTGGATCTTAAAATTTAATTTTAGATCTATGTTTAACAATTAAATATGTATAAATTTGATCTAAATTTCATATGGACATCATATGCATCATAGAAACTTTTAGATCACTAGATACTACATATGCAATATACATTTCAGATCTTAAAACCAATTTTCATATCTGGATTTACTTCATTAAAATTATAATGAATCACAAATCACTTTAGATCTAATCTAAATATATTTATAATAAAATAATTTTAAAATTTTTTCACTATTCTTCTTCATGAGATATAATCACATGGCACCTCTACACGTCATAAGAGGATTCATCGAATGAGCAAGAGAGGGACTTTAATCCCTTCTTCCTCTTATGATCGGACAGCTTGGTGATCATCTCAATATGAGTACTAGGCTACTAAGATCAAAAATCTAATTTCTAAAATCAATAGCACCTACATATGCAATGAACAAAATTTAGGCATGTACTAATATGAACATGATCATATCATACATATTGTACATCTAATCTAATTAGATCAATGTATCATATGCATTATTTCAGATCTGAAACTAAATTTATATAGCATATAAAATATTCAATTCAGATCAAAAATCATATAAAAAATAATCAGATACACATATGAATACATAGAAATAAAATTTGGTGAGATCTGTTTTCATGTTGTGCAGAATTTTGGTTAAAATCAGATCTGAAAATCTATCAAAACAGATTCAATTCATATCATGATTAAGTCTAACTTCCAATCTGAAATACTTTATAAAAATCTATTAAAATTAATTTAAATAGATTATAATCAGGTTGTTATTTCAATAAAGATCTGCAATATAAAAAATTCTGTTATAGCAAATTTATAACAAACTTCAAGCAACCATTGATTTGATTCTTGAAATTTGGTCAAACCAGATCATAAAATTTATGTTAATAGGTATAAATCAGATTTAATATCTAACATAAAAATTTTATTACATATAAGATATTAACATATTAGAAAAAATTATTTATGTATCCATGTATCAACCTGGCTCTGATACCAGTTGAAGAGAAAAATCCGATTAGGATCAGATCGCTAGGGTGCATCTGAAAAATTTTTTATTCTAAATTCTAACATAATATTTATCTTTCCTTAAAATGTAATGGAATAAGGATCAATATCCCAGGGGTTGCTTGAATCTGATTCCTCGCGAGGCCTAGATTTGCAGGCCCTCTACTTCGCGCGCATGCTAGGCTCCATAGGAGAGTAGGATGATCTTCGAGGCATTGATCCTTCAAAAGGATAGCAAGGTAGGTTGGAGATCTAATCTCATATTGGGGTCTTCATGCCAAGATGTAGGATGCCCAGAACCCTATGCATTAGAGAGGAAGACATCCAAGAAAATAGCACCCTTCCTCTCTTAGTTTTATCACACAAAACTTTCTCTCCCTCACGATGGTGTTCCAATATTTTTGTTGCATAAAAGGATTTCTTAACCACCGATGATATGGAATCCCTTCTTTAAATAAGTGATGCCACAAATCTGATCAAGACCTAACCAATTTAGGACACCAATTCAAATCAAATTCAAATTGATTTTAATCCTTATCCAATTAAGAAGCCAAAGTGAGAAAGAATGTGTCACTCTTCACATGTGTGCATATCTGATATGGGGAAGAAAAAATATCACCTCTCTTCCTCCTTTGGTCAGCCACTTTATGAGAGAGAGTCTTAGGGTTTTGGGACTCTTTGGTTCTAATCCAATCTAGCTCAAATTTAATCCGATTCGAATCTGATTCGAACCAAACTTGAAGAGTCTTCAATCCTAATCTAATTAAGATTCTGATCCAAATATAACTTAGATTTTTAACTCAATAATACTTAATTAAATCAGATCTAATTTTAAATTAATTAGGATATAAATTCGATCTCTCAAAAATTTTTGGATCACTGATCAGATCATTATCATCTTCGGAATTAAACCTGCACCTTAGGTCCAGTGCTAGCTAGATATAGTCAACTGTTTAATTCTATATCATCCTTAACTTAATTCTCAATTAAGCTAATCTATTTATTCAATCAAGTCTCATACTTTCAAATCAAACACATAGATATTTCGTCAATTCTTTCCTACTTTGACTGATTTTGTGTGTGACTCCATAGGTTCGAACACGAAGCCGATAGCACAGAAACTATTTTTTGTACTAATCAAAGTTATCAACTAGCAATAGTTTTCGACGTTCGGATAGATCGAATATTTACAAGGCAACATTCAAGAACCTTGAAATATAGTTATCATATAATTCATCTCTTTGACCTTGAATGCTCAGGATGATTTAGGGTTTAACTATCAACCCTGGATGAATCATCTATATTATATTTCAATCTTTCAAATCTATCACATGGATTATCTCAATCGAGATTTTATGAAATTGAAATATAGTGATGCATTATCTCCTATAATCTGGAGGGTCAATCCCATCTCGATTCACATACAAACTTTGCAAGTACTTGACCATATCCAGCAACCTTCCGTCACTGTATTAAAAATATAGATAGTTCGACACCAAAGCACAGTGAGTTGCTTGCAAGCCACTGTAGTGATCTCAAATCTAAGGGATACTTATGTCCATACCCTTCACGAGCTGTCCTTGATAGCAAAGTGCTCTGCAAGTGAGTCACTTATTTAGTGATGATGTACTCCTACATCTCATCTGTATATCATATCTGTGTCTTCGCACTCCTTGGTTATGAGAACAATCAATCTATATGGCACTCAATAACCTATACTCGATAAACATCATCATCCTATAATGACGTATCATTTGGTTACGAATATGGTTTAAAACTATTCGATAAATCTTTCTTTATTGATTACTTTATAGTTCTAAGAACTTCATCACAATACAAGAGTTCTAGTAAGAAAGATGTATAATTTGTGATGAAAAATATCAAATAATTTTATTAATTCATAATTCATATACAGTTTACAAACAGTACAATCATCCATACGATTGACTTTAGGACATATTTTCTAACACCTTAGATGTAGGATAGGACCAGAGATCAGATAGGAAAGGGAGATGGCATAGAGAAGAGGAGAGGAGGCATGGAGACTTTGTTATGATCAACAAAACTTATCATACCTTTGATAGGGACCCTTTATAAATATTTGATTAGATCAAATGCCTTAAAGTAGAAGGACTCTGCTAAGGCACCAGCCACCATGAATTTTTCTCATTTTGTTGCACAAAATCATCGAGAAACTCAGGTAGGCATGGACATGGATAAGGTAGTTGTTGCCCAAGTCAATCCTCTTCGATTCGAATTCAAATGCTTCAAATTCGAATCTGAATTCAAATTCAAATTTGAATTCAGATGAAACCACATCATTCTTATCCCTATCAGCAAGAAGATGGTGTTTATCCCCTTCTTTCTCCCTCCCTTATCTCCAAGTGCCGCATGCCCCTGGATCTTATCCATATGGGGCATCCTACCCATTCTGCAAAGAAAATCATGATGAAAAATGTGGCTGGCACCCTCACCCCATTATTTAATTCTTACATGAAAGACTTGCTTCAAGGACTCCAACTCTTGGTGTCCAAAATGAGCTTTCTTAGATTTGGTAAGTCCTATCTAATAGATAACCCAATCAAGTAGGAGACAATGAGTTTAACCATTTGCTAACATGGCTTAAACCCAAAGGTAGGACTCAATTAATCCTAACCTAATTAATCTACACTTAGCCCATTATACAATCCTAGACCAATACCCTTGTTTGTATGATCTAACTCTATCTGATAGTGAGATATGTTATGATCTCCACTAGCAATATCATCGAAACTCTTTTCGATGGATCAAAATTTTTTCAATTCAGCCAATTAAGAATCATTGATCATCAAAATGATTCTTAATTAGTCTCATGATCCACTAGTGACACCTAGCAGTATGTGGTGGCAATCCAGCAGAACTGAATGATAAACCTCTAAGTATAGTTACTGTGTAATTTGATTCTTCTATTGTGAGTCCCGACAAGACGTAGGTTAAGGATAACTCGTCAAACCTGATTTTTGTCATATGTTAGAATCAATTGACATGAGTCTGATGTAAAATCCAATAGAAACTCCTTTCTATTTTTTATACTGTCATGGTCATGGGCTTTAGAACTCAACTTCATGATCTATATAGGACAACTCATCTATTGAGATCGATAGATCCCATCTTGACGTGCATCCTATTCCTATAGTGAGTCTACTGTAGTCAATTACACCTCAAGACTTCGCATAGCTAGAAAATCGAGTTATGGTATAGTCAAATTATAGCAACCTCATTGTGAACAGCTAAGGCACCATAGGTCAAAGAAGTTGTCACACTGCCACAGTATTGAGTCAGTCACTGACGAGTAAGTAGATATCCTAGTGACTACTCGTGTTTGGTCATGCTTAGAACTCTTGTTCCTAACAAACACTTGCACTCTCATTCCAATATCTCCACACCATAGATTCAAGACTCATCTACCCTAAGAAAGTGATTGTGCATTAATCTCTCTGAATCAAACACTATCTCCATTATGATCCTATGATCGGAAGCAATTTATGAATTAATTATAATGACATATGTCTCAAATTTTTAACTCTTGAGAATATGTGTCACTATACTCATTAACTCAATGGATGATTCAAAGATACTTAATAATAAAATTTGAAAAAAATAAATCTAATTTAATTAATTATAAGTCAATATTATAAATATGTTCTAAAAAGTATTACAAGTATCGATCAATCTGGCTTCTAGGGCATACATCTAACAACCTTTCACTTGACCTAAAATCTATTGGCTATAAATCTAAGTCTCATATTCTCAAGGTGGGCTTCAACCTTTTGCTGGCTCAATTGCTTCGTTAGTAGATCAGCTATGTTGTCCGTAGTGTCGACTCTTTTCACCTCAATGTATCACTTCTCGAGGTAATTGCGGATGAGGTGGAATCGTCGCTCGATGTACTTAGATTTTTTGTGAGATCTTGACTCCTTAACTAGGGCTATGATATCGTTGTTATCACAGTAGAGTAGGACAGCATCAGATGGCATCACACCTTGCTCTGCGATGAACTTTTTGAACTAGAATCCTCCTTAGTAGCTTTCGATGCGGCGATATATTCTGCTTCAATGGTAGAGTCTACAATAACAGACTGTTTGAAACTTTTCTAGCTTATAGCACCATCATTGCACAAGAAATACTATCTGATATCAACTTTCGATCATCAATATCAGATATAAAGTCTGAGTCAGTATAACCTTATATCCTCAACTCTCCATTACCAAAGATCAAAATATATCCTTAATTTTCTCAAGTACTTAAGGATACATTTCACAGAAGTCCAATGTTCTTCCCTGGATTCGATTGATATCTACTTGTGACACTCACAGCATGTGCGATATCAGGTCGTATACAAAGCATGGCGTACATGAGGATTCCAATTATCGAAGTATATGGGAACTTGCTCATGCGTTCTATCTCTTCCGATGTATTGGGGTACATTTTCTTAGAGAGATGAATTTCATATCTGAAGAATACAAGTTCCCTCTTGGAGTTCTCCATACTGAACCTATTCAGCATGCACCTCCTCAATGTACATATTCTGTGAAAGGCCTAGCATCTTTCTAGATCTATCTCTAAAGACCTTAATCCCTAAAATAAATGATATTTCTCTAGGTCTTTCATGAAAAATTTCTTGGACAATCACAGTTTGACCAATGCCAGCATGAGAATATCATTCTCAATAAGAAATATATCATCCACGTACAATACAAGGAAGGTGACAGCACTCCTACTAAACTTTTTGAAAATACACTGTTTGATAGCTCGTGATGCTATCATTAGGATACCGTGATTATCAAATTAATTTAATTTTAAAAATATTAAATTATATAAAAATTATGAATCGGGTCAAATCTATAGAGAAAGCAGTGTTGATTTAAAATCTTTAATTCTTATAAAAAATTAAGAAATAATTTAAATTAAAAATAAAATTAAAAGTATGAAAAATAAATTTGATACTAAGGTCTACTATTTAAATCTTAACTTCTACTTGCAATAAAAATAAATAACAAAAATTTAAAGTATAAAAAAATAAATAACAAAAATTTAAAGTACATGAAAATAAATTTTATACTAATTAAAATAAAATTCAAATATAAAAAATTTAAAAAAATAATAAAATAAAATAAAACTATAACAAAGATTTCAAAGTCGATTGGTGCAGTCTCATCGAGAAGATGGTTGATGATCTTTCCTTCTTTCTTCAAACTCGTTGGAGTAAACTAGACTTCCTCTTCTTCTTCCTATTTAGATCTCATTTTCGAAATGGTGTAGGCATGGAGATAGCACAGGAACAAAGCTCTTCTTCTCAGCACCTTTTGCCTTGAAGCAACCTTGAACCCATGTCTTGCCTGCTGCCCCCTTTCTATGCCTTCTCCTCTCTTGGATGCCTTTCTTTTGTAGCCTGGGGTCCTTTTTATAGGCATTAGAGGGGAGAGGTTCTTGTGATTTCATGATGTGGGACTAAAGAAATACTAGACACTGTGTCCTGTTGAAAAGGTCCTATCCCAGTATAATTCGGTGTCAAAAATCCTTCTCAAACTCGATAAAATAGCTTCCACATATCAGGCGCATTTTCGTTTGCATCACGGTCACACACTAGTCCACTCTCGCACTCTCTATTCCGCTCGTTGCTAAATCGAACCGCTGTCCATTGTGAGCTCCCACACACACAAAGACCGCGCGCCCAAGTTCACTCGGCCTACTCGTCTCAGGCCATTTGAATCCCATGGTTGAACCTTAGACCGGACCCGCTTCTCTGTTGCCAAGAGTCGCTTCTATGTGCTGTGAAGATCGAACCAAAGCTGTTGGGTCCCTCCATTGTTAGCCATGTGCCACATGTGCATTTGAACCACTATTAGCCCACCAACAAACCACTCAGGCCACGTGAAGACTCGTTCTCCCTTGCTTCATTTAATTCCATGGGTCCCTCCTACTGCCACTCTCCTCATCGTCTGTTCGTTAGAAATGAGTATCTGCAAAATAAAGTTCACACTGACTGGAGTTGTCTCTGGTGGGGATCCTCCGATGCCTAAGTTAGAGGGGAAGACTGGGCAATAGTAGTATGAGAATGGAGACAAAACTCAGCATATAAAATTAGCTTATCGAAACTTGTTGCCTTACCCCCTTTTTATAAAGTAGATCATCGTAACTGTCAGATATAGTCCTGCATTTAGCGACGTAGAATCACAGGGCGGTGATCTCGTAGTGGGTTATTAATTTTCATAGATTACGTCGCGGTATCAGTGGAGTAACCGTCCGTGATGGTTATGATATATTTGAATGAGTCGGCCGACTGTGCGTCAGGAGTCGGTTTTCGGTTGTAACTCTAAAATACCGATGGCTGAAGTAGTTTATTGTCTGTAGAGTCCGAACATCGGCCGCCTATCGATCTTGATTCGGTAAGGGATGTTCGGTTGGTCGGTCGAGAGTAGCATCGGTCTGCTCAGCCGATATTTAGTCAGTAATTGCTTTCAGGATTATCTGTTCGTTTGGTGGGTCAGGTCGGGCGTCAGTTAGTGTGTGTCAGAGATCGATCGATTTATAGAGGTCGGTTGGTTTATTCCAACAGTTGCCCCCCCACTCCCAAGTCCAATGGTGAATCATCGCATGCATCGTCACATGGTTAATCGTCTTGGATGAAAGGAGTTGTTGTTTGTCATGTTGAATCCCAGCTCTGACACCACTTTCATTGGAGTACGATCGAATAGTCATTTTGTCGCTTTCGAGCCGTCATATTGGTAGGAGGATTTGATGTCAAGCGTCATATCGGGAATGTGAACCGATGTCGCAGGATTTAATTCTGGCACGTAGATTTTTGCCACGTGTCGGGTGCCATTGGGTTGGAGACGTTCACGTAAATAGGGATGACATGGTTCAATCTGGGGCAGATGCGTCGAACCGTCGATCGATGATGGGTCCAAATATTGCCACGTGTCGTCATCTAATGTGTTCTCGATCTGACTGCTTTCATCTGGCCGTCGGGCATTCCTATATAAAGGGGCAGCTGTCAGCTAGGTACTCATCCCTCATTTCATCCTTCTGATGGGAGAGCTTTGTCAGAGAGCCGCTCTCGAGTAAAACTGTTCTTTGTCATTTTCTAGAGCCCCCAAATGATTTTGATGGGTGAGGTTCTTGTAGGGGGTGGTTGGTTGGAGATTTTGGCTGACGGCTCCCTGTCGGACCCAGAGGTTTTTCTGTTATGTGGTCCGATTGTAAGTCAGTTTTGGAAGCAGAATTGTGCTTCGAGCCGATATCAACTTTTCACCTCTAGTGCCGATGGTGGGGTCGATGACCCGTTATCGTGTATTTCGCATCCCTGTCTCAGCTACATGATCAAAGTCATTTTCGTCGGTGGACGAAAATCTGAAGCCCGCCTCTAGCTTTGGTTGTCGGTCAGGCTTCAGCAAGGAGGGCGCGGTCGTTGATCGCATTTTTTATATAGAAGTGGATCAGGCTATTGGCATGGTTGGTCGGGCAGTATGATCGGCCAACCATCTTCGCAGTCTGATCCGATTCGTACCATTCCTGAGCTGGAAGGTAAAGTTTGTTGGAGAAGCTAATTCAAAGTGGGTCTGCTAATTCTTCAGCGGAACGAAAGGCGGAGGCGAAGATTAGTCGGTGTTTCTATGTTATCTCTTTTTTTTTGTAGCCTGATACTTGTAGTCAGACTTTGGTCCGATTTTGTACTTTCTTTCTGATAATGAATGAAAATATTTTCCTCCAAGATAGAATTTTGTTTGCTAAAATGTCTGTGATGTCCGTCAGTGGGGTAATCGCCGAATGTAGATTGTAGATCCGACCATTCCACAGATTGTAAGGTCTGCTAGTCGTATAGCTTCCAATGTATTTAGTTAGGATTGAAGGAA